>OZ038519.1:10454066-10551566 GCA_964036315.1 Acanthosepion esculentum | reverse complement strand
GAATGTTATAGGATTTGTATCCTATAACATACAGAAACGTGGTTCCATTTGCTAAATAAATATAACATTCACCAGTCAATGGTAATGCGACTTTTAAAACACCCTGTACACTTACAAAATTTCAAATATCAAGTTCAAACGAATAAAAATTTAATATTTATATTGTTATTATTATTATTATTTCGTATCTGTTTCGTGTAGATTTATAATAATGACTGCATATGAAACTTCAAAGCAGCTTCAAAATATGAATATAAATCATGCACTTAATTAATTTCCCCCCATTTTATTGATATCCCCCCCCCCCATCTTGCTTGTGTTTATTCTATTCATGAATTTTTGGGCCGGGATCATTTTGCAGTGAATATACATAAGAAATTGAACCACCTCTTAAAATTTAATATTTACACACACACACGTGTGTGTGTGTGTGTGTTTGTGTGTATTATATATATATGTGTTATATATATATATATATATATATATATATATATATATATGTATATATATATATATATACACACATATATATATATATATATATATATATATATACACACATATATATATATATATATATATATATATACACACACACATATATATATATATATATATATATATATATATATATATATATATATACACACACATATATATATATATATATACACACACATATATTTTTATATATATATATATATATGTGTGTGAAAATTTCTCAAAGTTAACTTTTAGAGAAGACAATATTTATAAATAAATTACAATAAGATAAAAGTAACTAAGAACACTCTGTTTTTTGTTTTTATTAATTTTCTTTGTTTAATTCATTTCGTTTCTTGCTTTGAAAAAGTCCGCATTGGACGAAACGCGTCAGCAGTTACTGTTTTCTTATTGTCATTTATTTATAAATATATATATATATATAATTAATACAAGGAAAACGTTTGACACTTAACAGATAGATGTTAGCCTCCCAAATCCAGAGTTTCGTAGAGGGACACACTGGAAATCACTTCGTCCACTCCTCTGAGGATATCAGGAGTTGACTGTTTATAATTTTCATATTCTTTTTGTTTGTTTTTTAGGCACTTTTCATTTGTTTATGTTTCTTTTCATACTGTATGTGTGCGTATGTGTGTGTTCGTGCAAATGCATGCGTGTACCTATGTAAACATAACCACTACATTCTACACATACGGGTGTATCTGTAGAATGTAGTGGTTATATTTTTCATCGTTTGTATATATATATATATATATATATATATATATATATATATATATATATATATATATATTCAAATGAGAGAAAGAACAGATGGAGTAATTCTGCTGTTCGTTGTATTTACTTTTAAAAAGTGCTCAATACCAAGTAAAGCAATATATTATTGCTATATTTTTATTATAAGAGATTTTAATAAAAACCTGTTGAAATCGCTACACAAAACTTTTCATGTTTCAATAATATAATTGTTCTTCTTCCAGCGATGTTAAGTAACTGGTGATTAGCTTATTTTTAATATAATTTAAAGACAAAGTGTTACATAGCAATATTAAAGCTGAATAAACAAAATAAGGTACTTACCCGTAGAGGGTGGACCATTATATACTATTAATTTATGGTTATAAGAAATGGTAATACGTAATTTTTTAAAATTTAACTATATTTTAAGGTAAAAGATAAACTGTGTCGGCAATTTACAATTAATTCACTCCTTAGGTTTAATGGAGATTTTTTGTCAACAAATTTGATGATTTCTAAGTTTTCATGTAAACATAAGAAACAAAGTTCATTTAAAAATTTACAAGTTCTATTTTTTTTAGTATTTTTCATTTTAACGTAGGAGTTATATTAACGCTTTTTAAGTTCCAAAAATATTTAGAAAAGAACGTCCTATTTTTGTACGCGTTATTGGAGAAAGATAATATATGTTGGTACAACCTAGTTTTAATGGAATTCTTGGTACTCCTGATATAACATTTTTTAACTGTTGGATTTTCTATAGAAGAAATAGTGCCGAGGTAAACAAGAGATCCAGACTGACATCTGTTTTGCAATGGACATTCGTTAGAACTTCTACAATTACACTTGTTGGTATTATCAGCATTTGCTGCTTTAGAATGGCAATTATTACTTAGGTTTATGTATTTATTTAAGATTTTATTATTATGTTTTTTAATATTTTTTAAGATTATCTGTACAGCTAGAGCTTAGTTTTATTGTGTTTCTATTAAAATTCTTACTAAGTGGATTATTTCTGGGGAAGTGTTTCTCAATTAAATTGAGAAACTTCTGCCCTAACTTAGTACTAATCATTTAGTTAAATGAGGGGGGTGTACCAAATGATTTTTCTGTTTCTATTTTTATTCTTCCTATCGATGTTAAGTTTAATATATTTAATGTTAGGGCACTTATAGCCACTATTTTTAAGGCATTGTTATATATATATATATATAACTATATACCCTCCTCCATAGAATATATTAGCTATAACTCTTCCAGTGAAGATGTTTTTACAAGCATAGAATTTACTATGCTTGTAAAAACATCTTTACTGGAAGATTTATAGCTAATATATTCTATGGAGGAGGGTATGTGTTTGACTACGGATGGAGATTGGTTAGAATTTGGGTGGATATATATATATATATATATATATATATATATATATATATATATATATTGAATTGGCGTTTGTTTTCATGTAGGATTGGAATACATTATTAACTGGATCTCATGTAACATCAAGGAAATTTACTTTATTTAAATTAGTGTTGATCTTAACTTTAAGGTGGACACTTTTAAATTCTCTATGTATTAATTTCCTGATTTTGTCAGCTTTAATTTTGTGGAATTTTTCACCACCATAAGGCCATCATCTCTATATAATCCTATATTATCAATGTTGATATCTTGGTGGGCACTAAGATTATATGAGATTTATTATTATCTAACCAACAAGATCGGAAGACACAGCAGAGTCTAATGATCTCATGGAAATATCGAATTGGTCAACAGAGTTGATCTTAATCCACTATTCTTTCTTATAGATAAAACCAAATCTTCTACAGTTCATAATAATATCAAGTTCATGTTTTTATTATAATCTCTTATAATAAAAAATAATATATATGTGTGTGTGTGGGGTTGTTTGTTTGGATATATGTATATAGTGTATTTGGGCAGTAATCCCTGTTTTATACAAGCTTCATTACAGATGTTTGACAAGGTACTGCAGTTAAACTTTTTATTCAATTTTTCTTGGTTTTTCATAGTCGATATGTCAGAACGCTTTCGTCTATTCTATTAACCATTTTCAAGGATTATTTTTAACTGAATGTGTAGATTTTTCTATATGTATCTGAAGTGATAGGATTTGTTTTATTATTATTTTGTTTGCAAAACACGGTCAACACATTGTGGCCGTGTTCATCGTTGATGTTATTCAGAGTTGGCTTTTTCTTTTTTAATATTAACGCTTCCATTTTTAAGTTTGTTTCTTTTTTACATGTGGATGAGGTTATTATATTTGTATTTTTTATTTTGCAGGTGGAGTTTGGTAGGATCCCACATGTCTTCAAATGAGTCCCAAATGAGCTATGGTCAGAGAGATGTAACGTGAGTCTTCTTGATAGGCATGTAGTGGTATGTCCAATATAATTATTCATGAATTTGGTTTGATCAAGAACTCAGTTCCCGAAAGGTCATATGAAATTTCACTTCAGGTACAATTCATGACTTGCCTGACTAATTATCATATATATATATATATATATATATATATAGTGTGTGTGTGTGTCATCAGTTAATTCTGAATAACCTGCACATATGAATTGTTTAAAGTGGTCAATTTACGTTACAAGATAGATATTCATTTTCAACATATATTTTCCTTGTCTCCTTTTTTAATACGATGGAGTTTTGGGGGACACCCTATAAAATGTTTCCCTTAATATTTAGTCAAATTTTTGTAATTACTCAAGTCGCTTTCTGAATAGCTTTGACAATTAATTATACAGAGTTTCTGGCTTTGGTCATAACATTTTAGTGAATTAAAAGCAAGTGACCATAAAGACTACAATAATTGTGGTAGAAATATATGCAGAGATCACAGTAAACTTCTTAATGTGAGTAAAACTGAATACATTACAACCTCCCCTGAACCATCCGAGTTGAAGTCACTCAATACTACATCCATCAAAAGAGTTAAGGACATCAAATATCTTGGACTTCACATAACAGCTGGCCACTCGCTGATACCCGTCTATGCAGATAGGTGGGGAGATAACGGTTATCCCTAGACTTGAACAGGTTAAGATTGTAGTATGAATCAAAATTATAAGAATGTATGAAGAATGCAGAATCCTTGCTGCAATCACTCGAGCAAGCAGCGAATCAGGTTAGGTCTTTATTGCAATGTGAGTAAGACTGAATACATCACAACCTCCCCTGAACGATCCCAGTTGAAATCACTCAATACTACATCCATCAAAAGAGTTAAGGATTTCACATAACAGATTCCCAGAAAGACTTCAACATCCGCAAAGCTCTTGCATGGGACGCGTGTAACAAACTTCACAAGATTTGGCGCTTGAACCTTCCATCCTCCTTAAAAGTCCAAACCTTTCGAACATTGACTGAACCAGTCCAACAAAATGGATCAGAAACTTGGACATTATCTGTTCGCCTTGAAAGACGACTGGATATAACATTTATAAATCTACTTAGAAAAATCCAGAACATCAATTAGAGATCCCATGCAACGTTTAATACAATTTACGGAGAACTGAGACCAATCTCTCTTAAACTCAAACAAATAAAGATTACAGTTTGTCGGCCACTGCCACCGAACGAACGGGAAGGTCAATTTATCCTTAATTCTATGGCATCCTTCTGGAAGGGTCTTCTCACAAAATTTGACTTTCCCAGAAACCATGGCCCTGGACTCAGGGTTGGACATTGGGGATCTGGGGACAGCAATGCAGCACGAACAGTTTGGAAAGGGATTGTCAATGGAATTGCGACCAGCCATAGGGAGGTCGAAGAATGATGAATATTGAAACTTCTTGTTCAGTATTTAAAAAAATGAAAAGATGAGTCAGATTAATTATAAATTGTTTTAAAAAAAACTTGTTGGAAAGAAAACGAACCTTATTTTTGCATATTTTAATTTTTGAATCTTACCAGTGCATTTTTTAATATTGGCCGTTTGATTAGATTTTTCAGACCTTTTGTTTTTTCCATTTTTATTTACCCCCTCCCTAAAAAAAAACACTGAAGACAATTAAGTAAATCAAGAACTAAATGTTATTTTAAATGGGATGTTTGGAAACTCCAGGTACTAACAAAATGTTTAACGCGCTGGTGAATTAATGCTGACAGTACGGATAAGGTAATCAGTAAAGTAACGTGTCACTTTTCACTAATGTCATTGAGAAAGCTTTGAATCTATCTCTTATCTCTGTAGCACTGGGTAAAATGGCAGGGTACACTAGGCACTGTAGTCTTGGTAGGTAATCCGTTTAAGAGAAAAAGAACTGATTCTAAAACAGAAATAGAATGCCTTGAGATGGTTGGATGTCACATGTAACACGAGGCCAATACATATCGGTTCCCTAGATATACCTGTCTCTGATGGAAAAGAAATCACACTTTGGGAAAAGACAAAAGAGAAAACAATTGAAGAAGGCAGTAGTAAAACAAAGGTGGAAACTCCTTTCAGAAAAAAAAAAAAAACCTACTTTTATTTGCCCCACGAGCGTCTCTGGGACATATAGTAATTTTTAGAAAAGTCCCTTTTAAATTGACTTTGTTCATGCTTGGGTTGAATACACTATATACATATATCCAAGCACAAACACAAACACACACACGTTCTTTGTTGTCCAACCGCAAGAGAATTTTCACTTAAACTTCAAAATTCTTCAGTCTCTCTGAAGCTGGTTTGTAACCTTCTTGATGCTCTCTTCTTGACGTCAAATGAATTCTGCTCCTAGGCTATTAATATGCTCTTTCTCCTTGCTGTCAAAATGTCTTCTCTCTTCATCTACTGACCTAAGTTCTATTTATTCAGCAATCTAGGCTCACAGAAGACCCCATCCCCATTTCCACAAGGGCAAGTGATTACGGCTCTGACTGGCCACAAAATACAAAAAACAATTTTCTATAATTCCGGCGGCTTTTTACCGTTGAGCCGAAAAAAAAAAAAAATACAAGTGTATTATTATTTTTTTTTTTTACACAAACCGTCTAGCTTCATAAAAATACACTTCCCTGAAAAGAACGTGTAGTAAAAAAGCAACCTAGACGATTAAACATCTATTCAAGACTAACAGTTTTAAAGTAATAAAAATTAAATTTTTATATATCATAAAATAAAACAACAGAAGAATTTATTTTCTAAAATTCTTTTTATTATTAAATATTCTTAAAATTAATTTATTTAAACATTTTTTTATTGTTGCGTATACAAACATTTATGGGCGCTTGGCCGAGTAGTTATCAGCATTCTGAAAATGACATCAGCGTTCCAAGCTCGTGATGTTGATTAGTAAAATTGTCTTGACGTCTTGTAAAAGTGTTAACGTCTGCAGAGATGACCCCAGTGTGCGGCACCAGTCATATCACGGGTTGACCCAAGCCTTGTTTTCAAAATTGGACAGACGTAACGGTTTAGAAACTGTTGGTAGCTCTGCTAGTATGAAGTGATAAGTCATCGTAACTGTGGGCTTTGTTCAAACTAGTAATCACACCTGAATATGCACTCTTTCCCAGAAACTGTAACTAGGGTCTGCTTAGCATAGGTGTAGTATAAACCACAGGATGTCTGTTGAACAAAAACAAATGTGCCTGGGCAACCTTCTGCAACAGGGATTAGCTAGCCATCTAAGCAGCCAGCCATACATTTACAAACCAATCCTTTCTTAATGTTGTCGTTTGTCTTTCCATTTTTGATCTGAAAGTGGAAAAATAACATTGACAAAGATTTACCTGCTGAAAAAGATAAAACGCCTCTTCTTGAAATTGAGAATCGATTTATCAGTCATTGGCTTGTGAATGTCGATAGTAGCGTACTGATTATAGGATTTCTGTGGGCATTACATGTCTTTTATATGCTGGTGCCCAGAGACACCCTTAACCAATGTGCCGAGAAGCAAGTGCTCCATACTGTGAGAAATTAGTATCTGGATTTTAGAAGTATCTGAACCTGTCAAAATAAAAATAATTCATTAAATATTTTGAGTGAAAATGAAGCATTAGACATTTAGTTTCTTTAATCAATAAAATGAATAAAAACCTTCAAATCATCATACATATACATATATATATATATATATATATATATATATATATGTGTGTGTGTGTGTGTGTGTGTGTGTGTGTGTTCCGTATATACTCGCGTATCATGCGACTTTTAAAGACCTAATTTTGAAGCTTATTTTAATAGGGTCGCATCATACATGAGATATAAAATTAGCGTATGACCAAACTACATAGCTTTACTTTTTGACTACAATAAAATGGTTATGTTTTAAAATAAATTCTGTTTTACTTAACTGTATCCAAGAATAATGCATGTAATAATATTTACATATTAGTATAAAATACAAGCAGCGAATCTGCATCTTTTCCATTGCTTATGTTTCTAAGATGTTTAGTTGTTTCTCGTTCGGTTGTTTATGGTTGTCCGCGTTTACACAATGAGTATAGCGTTACTAACGATACTTTTATCATTCTCTTTTACTTTACCTTGTCGCAGTTAGCTCCTCCTCATTTCCTTAACCCTTCAACAGGGGTCTCTCTCTCCCACGAGTATAAATACTGGCTGACCTTTTCGCCTCTTCCTCTTTCCACGGCTCCGCACACGTGCGGCCAGCTGCCTCGCCTCGGGCCGCAACCTCGCGCGTGAGGCGAGGTAAAAAAAAAAAAAACTTTCTCTTTTTCACTTACACCACTATGTGATCTCACACAAGCAGCGTTTCCGATATTCTGGGAACACGCTTACGCGTTCGTACGGACACTCAACACTCACACAACTTTCCATACAAACACTGTAACATTTTATTCATGTCTTCAATGTATTTGTAATGCGTGTATTAATCTATTTGTCATTAATATATATTTGTTCGCATACATGTATATCGGTCTTGTTTGTTTCTTTGGACTCCATTAAAGTCCAACATTCTTATGTAGCTGGACCGGCCAGCGGAAGTCTTAACCTAGAGATACATCCACATCTCTCTCTCTCACAGTTCACCACCACCACGCGGGTAACTACAACCTTCAATAATTCGCTAAAAAAACAAAACAAAAAAAAACAGTATAGCATGATGATAAAAGGCACCAAACTTAATAAAAACAAAGTTTTATCGTCAAAATGTTAATGTTATTATTAAGAGGAAAGAACAAAGTATTTTTTAATTATTTTTCAAAATTTTTTCCTCCTTTCTAACACCTTCGAAATTTGGCTAAAAAATTTCGGGTTTTTTTGTCAACTTTGTAAGACTTGTGGTAATAGACATTTTTAGTGTATCCGTTTCCAGTGTAAAACACATTAATTTGAAAATTCTTGCAAAAATCAAATATTGATTTTGATGAAACTTTCAGGACTTATTAAAAAATGAATGAATTTATTTTTGAAATTTTTATTTTTAGAAAATCTTGGTAAAAATATTTTTTAAAGCTGTAATAACTCCACCCTCACCCATAACTTAATTTTAGGAAATTTTCTAGAATTTCAAACAGTTCGCAAATAGTTTTATATTACTTATAAGCAGGACTCCTTGGAGAAAGTAAATCAATTTTTTTTCACAACTACTCCCAAATTTAAAAAAATCTGCTCCAAATCGTAAAATAAAAACTGCAATAAAACTATCTAATTAGATGGGCTTTTATTTGACTTTATGAAGAGTATACATTAAGGGCATTATTGTCCGAAGAAAAAAATTTTCGATGAATAAATTTTTACAAGAATTTTTTGCATTTTTCATTAAGTTTAAAAATTGTTTTCAAATTCATCCAAACAGAGTACAAGGTGGGTTATTAAGTTACTAATTGAAGACTATAATTACTAATCGAAAACTAAAATCATAATACAAATCATACTCCCAAAACTTTTTACCATGATTAAAGATATTTTTTGTGTGTCAAAATGATATATTTTTTTTTAGTATGTAGTATCGTAAGTGATATTATGGTTAAAAGGTCACGTGTTTCAAGGCTTGCACCCCTTAGAGAAAAATCCTTGACAGAAATGCACACACACACACTTACCCGCTGAAATTAATTTATTACCAGATTTATATATATCAATCAAAGGAAAAGGTTCTACACAAAACCTTCACCCCTATAATCAAATCATATGTGCTGGTGTCTGGACTGTTGATTCTTAGGAACTGAGCTACTTGACCCTCATACATCAAATACGACGGGGGAGTCCAGCATATATATATATATATATATATATATATATATATATATATTCATGAGAACAGATACAACATTGTGTTTTCCCTAAAAGTTCAAGTTAAAAAAAAAGGGGCAAAGAAAATGGTGACCCATTACAAAAATATATTTTACAAGCAATGGTGATTTTCTAAGCGTAGCTTAGATGTGTCACAAAGCCGAAAGGGTAAAGTACCCAGTGAGGATCGAACTCACTATTCAGTTGTAATTGATCTAGTTTTCAACTTCAAGTAAAAATGTGTACCATGAAATCACCGTGCACCTCCCCACCATGAGTCGAAGGAAAGAAATTGTGTTACACAAAAAACGGAATGTCGAAAGGACGGGCTTTTTCCTTGACACTGCTATTATTTTAACTACCTTCACTTCTCAGCAATGTTTATTGTTTTAAAAAGTGATGATCAGAATAAAACTAACATATGATGAAAATGAATTTTTACATTTCTTGTTCTTGAGAATTTACAACAAATATTAAACATACATTATTTACATTATTCGTTTTGTTATTCTCAGCTTCATTGACATATCCACAACGTTTCGGCCGCTGTACGCTCCGGCCTTCTTCAGGTGATTGGAATTTCGAACCGAACCTTTTTATTTCATCCACCGGGGTAGATTGTTCTAGTTCCACGTGCCATGCCTTCAATATCTGTCTAAGATGAGGTATTATGATTATTTACGTTATTTACATTATTCGGACTGTTAGCCTCATCTTCATTGCCATATTCACACGGTTTCGGCCGTTGTATGTTCTGGCTTTCTCCAGGTGATTGGAACTTCGAACCATAACCTTTATTTCGTTCAACTGGTGTAGATTGTTCTAGTTCCACGTGCTATGCCTCTTCTAGATGTCTCAGTTATTCCCCTTCAACTGAACTCTCAAAGTTTTGGTTCACCACTGCTGTTGGGTCTAGTCACTGAATCTAACCATATTTAACACTAAATTATTTATTAGAAAATTGTTTTTTCAAACAGTAAACATCGCTGAGGAGTGAAAGGTATTTTTAAAAAATTGTGTCACGGGAAAAACCGTCCTTTTTACACAGAGATATTTTTCCGGTTTCGAATTGCCGAAATTGTCTTGATTTCACTATTTCACAACAGAATTGTCTTTTTTTTTTCAACAGAGTTATGTCCCTTACACTCTGTTAATCATTTGCCCAAAATGGAAAATGGGTAATTATAATAATAGCCGTTTTCCTTGTAAAGGAAACATTCGACATTCATCGACTGAGCAGCCAGCAGCTACTGTCGGTTGAAATTTATAAAATCATCTTAAAACACTTTTTCAAGTAAACAGGTTTCTCAAGTCCAGTAGATTTTATCACTCTTCCTATCAGTATTGATGGGGTTTCCTTCCAAACCTTTTATTTCAAGTAGTGTAGAACGCCAACATCTTGATAATGTCGTTACTTTATGTTTGAATTACATGCGATGCCCATTTTAGTTGTTGCTAATGTTGAAACTCCTCCAGTAATGTAGTTTCTGTTCTTTGTGATTCTGTAGCGCCAGTCCACAAGGTTCAAAGAAGGGTGGTCTTCGTCAAGATCCACAGGCTCCATTTGCTTAAAGACATTTTTAAAACCATTGACCTTAGAAAGCGGCGGTGGTATGTAGCTGACAGTTTAGATATTTCTAAACGGTTTTTGGCGCTCTTCCGATTTCTTGCTTTCTGGTCAATTTTGAACTTCAAAAATTTAAATGTAATACCAATCGTCATCTTCTATCTTGTTAATTCTTGTTCTGTTATTGTTCTCTCTCCTTAATAATGTTCTCCTTACTCTCCCTCATATTCGCTCACACTCATTAACTCCTTCCCGATACAATATTTTTTTAATCATTTCACCCCAAGCAAAGCAATAAAGTCACTATTACACCAGGAAGGAAAATTAGGAAGAATTTAAAGTCCAGAAAATTTTATGACATAAAAAGAGCAAAATAAAATTGAGGGGCACAGAAAAGTCCTTATAGCTGTGCTTTGAATCTGGTTAAAAGAAAATACTTAATGATAGCAAAATTGCAATTTTGTGGAACTGCATAGTGAAATTAATTGAAAAATGTACCATTCTTTAGCACACAGACTGAATAGTTGGCAACAAAGAAAATATCAGAAATCAAAACGGACTTCTTATATTTTCTTGTTATATTGCTATGTCATTTTGTTTTTATGAAATTGCATCGAGTACATGAAATTGTTTGGGTATAAAAATTTTTTTTAATAAATACGATAATATTAAAATCATATGAGGAAAAAAATAATTAAAATGTTGGAATTATGCAAAAATTAACATAGACAATTATAGTAAAAAATTTACATGGGAAAAATTATAGTAAAAAATTTACATGGGAAAAATTATAGTAAAAAATTTACATGGGAAAAATTATAGTAAAAAATTTACATGGGAAAAATTATAGTAAAAAATTTACATGGGAAAAATTATAGTAAAAAATTTACATGGGAAAAATTATAGTAAAAAATTTACATGGGAAAAATTATAGAAAATTAGCATAGGAAAAATTATAGAAAATTAGCATAGGAAAAATTATAGAAAAATTAGCATAGGAAAAATTATAGAAAAATTAACATAGGAAAAATTATAGAAAAATTAATATAGGAAAAATTATAGGAAATTAATATAGGAAAAATTATATAAAAATTAATATAGGAAAAATTATATAAAAATTAACATAGAAAAAATTATATAAAAATTAACATAGAAAAAATTATATAAAAATTAACATAGAAAAAATTATATAAAAATTAACATAGAAAAAATTTAAATAAAAAAAAAGATATATTATCTTTTTTTTATTTAAATTTTTTCTATGTTAATTTTTATATAATTTTTTCTATGTTAATTTTTTATACAATGAAAATTATGAAAAACTAAGAATATAATGGAATGCGTTAAAAAAATTAATATAAAAATTATTTCTAATAAAACAAATAATATTGAATGTTACTAACATGATTTATTTGACAAAGAAGCCCCCAAAATGGAACCAATTGAAGTATTGTAAAATAAAAAAAAAGGAATAAAAATTGACGTCATAAAAACCTACCAAAAGGAAGCCATTTAAACATTATGCGGTCAGGGTTAGAAAATGAGGCTCGGTTTTGATGTTGTCAAAAGTCAACCAATTTTAAATTGCTAACGGACGCAGTTTGATCGAATAGTAATTCTCTAGTCTTTAACCAATAGCGATAAAAATGTTTACACTCCTCCCAAGGAGCTGGTTTTTAACCGGTTGGAGTTACCGGTTTGAAATATAAGATGGAAAATTTTGACTAAAATGTCAGGAAAAATCAGACCACACACAAGCGAGAAAGCTGTGATTTGTGAAGAAAGTGGCGTATAGAGGCGCAGAAATCTGTGACCTGGGATGATGAAAGACTACTGCTACTACTGATGCTGAAGAAGAAGAATTCTTAAAAAACTTCTCTTTACGAAAACTCTTTTTGTTATGCCACGGAATTATATATCATTCAAATGTCTTTTCTAAACTTGTGAGAGTTTATCTCATATTTGAAAATGCCTGTTCCAGACAACTTCGCTTGAGGTAGGTCAACCTTTCTCAACCTCCGACATTTTACTTACAAAGTAAGTAAATTTCTTTTGTTGCTAACCCTGCTAAGAAATTGATTTATATGGATTGTTGCTCTAAAAGAAAGTTGTTAAAATTCCTTTGTTGTTGAGGATAATATTTGCTTTTCATGAACTGTCGTTTTTCGAGAGAAAACTGATTTGTATTTGAAAGAACTGTTAACCTGCCTTGGGGGGTGTACAAGGGAAATTGCAATTTGTACAATTTGTATATTTGTAAAAATATTCTTGTCTTTGGATTAAATGTTCGTTTCATTACAAATTTCACTTTGAGTAAGAGACTTGTCTTTGTTAGCGCCTTCGTAAGCTAAAGTAATTAAAATTCAATAAAATATTAGATTACTTAGAATAATTTCCATACTTTATAAGATTACTGGGCAGTTAAAAATTATATAAAAAAGATGTTCACGTTGTATACGTCAAGTATCGTAATTTCTCGAAAATAATACGCACCCCAACAAATGATCCAAAAATTAAGAAATATATCTTTTCCCTATGTATAATACGCATCTATAAATTTTGTCAAAAAAAAAAAAAAATAATGACGAAGACATTTTGTCGACCTTAAGAATAAAATCGAAACTAAACGACTAAAATAATGTAGAAAATTACCAGCGGTTTTCCCGATAAATATAAGATTTTATTTTACCGCCAAAATGTCGTCAAAACGTGCGAGTTATAGTGAAAAATTTGAAAGAAAAAGTCAAAGAATTAATAGAACGAATAGAAAAGAGAGCAGTTAGAGAATCTCTGAATTGAGTGAGGCTAACATACGTTTATAGAGAAGAATAAAAATGAAGTGAAAAAGTATAAATCAAGTGCCAAAGCTATAGGCAGAGGAAGAAAATCTCAATATCCAGATATGGAACAAAGTTTAAGTTGAATTTGGGAAAGAAAGACGATCAAGTGGATGTTCCATAAGTATCGTGGATGGCTCTGAAGATGACATCCTTTGCCAAGAGAATGAAGAGGCCGAAGATAATTTTGAACAGGATGAAGATAATATTGGGAATGATAATTTGTTTAATGACAATTTCGATCTTGATTCTATAATAGAAAGTGGTGGTGGTGGTGATGATGATGATGAAAATTACAATTTCAATAAATTGTTAACTTGAAGTCCTCTTTTCTTCGAAATTCGCCTTTTTATAGATTTTTTACTTTTTCGCCAAATAAAAAATGCGGTTACTGATAAACATAAATTTATTGACAAAAAATATTGCAATTATTATTGTTGGATTTAAAATGAAAATTGGAATAACATCTTTCTTATTTTAGAACAACAAGTACGTATTTATTATTAATATAAATCCATAACGAAAATAATATTTTTTGTTTAAACCTATTTATAATACGCACCCCTACTAACACCTGTAATTTACAGTAAAAAAAAAAAAAAAAAAAAGGCGTATTATTTTCGAGAAATTACGGTAATTCGTACAGTTATGGGCCATTTACTTAAAAATACTAAACATTAAGTTGTTGTTAAATATAAGAACACCCACACCCAGTTAAAAAAATGGTTTTCTGCGATATTTTAAACTAAAAGTAATTTTGTTTCAATTCAGATTAATTAAACTTCAAATCAGTTAATCTTCCCAAAGAAATAAAATTTCAGAAAGTATATTTTATTTTTGAAAAATTTTTAATAAAGAGAATTATGTTGTGTTGACAGAGTTGTATGTCCGATTTTAGAGATAAAAGACCATTGCAATCAATTTAAACTTGGTTTAAAATACAGTATTTTGTTTATTGGAAATATTAAATTTAATCGAATAGCTTGAAATTAAAAATATAATAAAAGTTTCAACAAACATTTTTAAAATACATTTTGAACCTTACGCATCGCTGTTTTTGGAGGTACCAATATATATATCTGTGTGTGTGTGTGTGTGTGTGTGTGTGTGCGCGCATGACAAAAATATAATTTTAAGGTATGCTATATTTTTCGGTAAACGTGCTCAGTAACCAGGGATAGAGCGCATGTAAATATAAAAGTGGACGCTTTAATGGAAACCAAGGTCAGCGCAATGTTTTTATTTGAAAATTGGTTTTCTGTGTCGCGCCACAAGGTTTTTTCTCGTCTGAGTTCATCCTTCAAATCTACAAATCTACCATTCGTCTATGCATTGAATACTGTTGCCATATATGGTCTGGTACCCCCGCTGTTCATCTTGAGGTTCTCGACAAAATCCAGAGACATATATATATGCAATGCGATAGGTCCTGCTCTGGCATCTTGTCTACAGTCACTTTCTTACAGGCGTGATGCGGCTTTCCTCTGTTTTTTCTACAAATATTTTCATGGCAAATGCGCTGACGAACTATTTTCACTGGTACCACAACTGCATGAATTTAAGCGAGCTACTAGGTTGGCATCTTGGTCCCACCCTTTTACTGTCGAAACAGTTAAATGTAACCGCCTCTTCTACTCCAACAGCTTCTTCTCTCGCACTTCCTGACAGTGAAACTCCCTTCCTCTTACTTGCTTCCATGATAAGTATAATCTTCAAATATTCAAATGTAATGTCAATCTTCTGATGCCTTGATCTTTGATCCCCCTCCTTCTCTTTATCCTTTCCTCTAACACCCCCCCTCTTTACTTTCACGCTCTGTAACCCCTTGCGTGCTAGTGGCACTCCAGCCTTGCTTGGGGTGAAATGCTTTTAAAAAAATGAAAGAAAAAAAATAAAGATCGACGAAAAAATTTTCATGTATAAACTTTAAACGCAGTACTGGACTGGCGTTGAGATCTCATCAATTTACAATTGAGCTGTAAGTTCTATGCTAATTGTTTCTTTTCTCGCACTTCCCGCTTGTGGAACTCCCTTCTGGCCCAATGCCTTCCAGCCAACTTTAATCTGGAGAAATTTAAATGCAATGTCAATCGCTATCTACTGTCGTCATGATTGCTCTTTCCTCTTCCCGCTCATTATTAATGTTTCTGTTCCTAATTCTTCCACACCTAGTAACCCCTTGTGCCTTAGTGGCTTTATTGCCTTACTTGTGGAACTCCCTTCCGGTTCCATGCTTTCCAGCCGAATTAAAATCTGCAAAAATTTAAATGCAATGTCAATCGCTATCTACTGTCCTCCTGATTACTCTTTCCTCTTCCCGCTCATTATTAATGTTTCTGTTCTTATTTCTTCAACACTTAGTAACCCGTTGTGTCTTAGTGGCTTTACTGCCTTTCATGGGATGATTTAAAATATATACATATATATATAAAAAAAGAAGAAGAAGCAGCTGAGAACAAGAATATTTAAATATAAACATAACAACGAATAACTAATTATAAATTTTGAAAGAGAATACATTTTCCGGACATTTCTGTCATTTGGCCTCGCCATGTAAACTCACTAAAATAGGTTGAGAGCCGAGAGAAGAAAAAGTGTATAAATCCAGTTGGAATTTATTAAAATTCTAAAAATAACTTTTTTAATAATAAAAATTACCGAGGAAGTCTACATCGGTTTGAAGAGAAACAGTAAACACAGTCCGTTTCGACAGTTTTTTTTAGAGCATTTTGCCGACATTTTTTTGTTTTTCTTTTTTCTTCACTTATATTTTGAAAATGTACACCGAAAAGAAAAGAGCGTCAACAAAAAAAAAAAAGAATTCAACATCCTACTGTTTATTTTATTTGTTACATATTCCATCTTTTATTTGTAACATGTTTTGTCTGTGCATTTCATACCAGGCATTAATCACAATCGTACATTAGATTGATTGAATTAACTAACAAAAATAAATTCGGCGTTGTTCTTTGTAAATATTGACATACATCAATTCATACTCGTCAAAACCGGTCACCACGCCTGGAGATATGTCTCTTAAAAATTTTTCTGCTAGAAAAGTAAGTAACTGTTCTTTCAAATTACATTAAGTAAGCATTAAATTTTCTAAGTATCCCCAAAAAACATCTGAAAATATTATACTTCATTTTTTAAAATATTTTACAAATTGTATTTTTGAATTTTGTTTATGTTCAGAAAAAATGGCCGATCGGCTTGATTTTCTAGTAAATTTCATTGACTAAAAAAAACAAGATATTTGAATCAATTTCTTAACAGGATAGGAAGGATAAAAAAATATTCAAAAATATTCAAAAAATACTTTATTGTTTCCTCTTAACAATAACTTAAACATTTAGACGTTAAAAAATTGTTTTATCAATTTTCGAAACTTTTTTAATCGGGGTATACGTTTTTAACGTGCTAAGTGTGGGACATCCCTAAATTATTGATTAACAATAAGCATGGCCCCTGGGTTAATAACGGAATTTAAGGGCGCTTCATTACGTATTTTTGCTTCCCGTGTCTATGCTTTTTTAATATAAAACACTTCCAACTAAAATTTTTAATGATTTTGGTACTCATCCCATTTATTTCATTAGCAACTTCATGATATTTTTTATCCAAACTTTACATCCTACAGAAATGTATCTAGAATGAAGGGCCTGTATTAGACTGAAATCCTAGGATTCAAATTCGCTAGCAAAGCATCATAAAAACCCACTCCAACTAGAAGGTCCTGAATATTAAATTATTTCAAATTAGTTCAAATCTGAAAATAAATAAATTTTCTCTCCTCTTAAATAAGAATGGAATCTATTTGTTCTGTAAACGTTTATTGTCTACTGACAATGAACAAGACGTGAAAGAGGTAGAAATACAATAGTAAGAATTACATGGAACATGGTAATGCTATATCTCCCCCCAAGTCTTTGCGTGTATGTCAACGTAAGTGTCAAGTAGGACATGCTCAAAGACTGATACTTCGAAAGATTCACAAACATTAGGTGTGAGGTTAAGGAGACTAAATAAGGGGAGAGGCGGAATACCATAGACGTTTATATTGGAGGTTATGGTAGAGTCCAATTGTCAGGGGATGCAACAAGAACAGAGAATATGGTATATATGCAGGGACACCGAATCAGAAGTCAGGTGAAGTCTGAACTGTCATGATATAGTCTTTGAACCACTTCGGCGCGTGTTTAGCGCGGCCTGATCTTCTTGGCGTGTTCAACATACGTGGGGAGGACGGGGCTGTCTCTAGACTAGAGAGATTGGACATTGATGCTCGGGACGGCGATACAGTGGTATCAAAACTCAAGTCTCAGTCAAACGTCGGCTTTTTTCTGTCAGGTGGAGCGGTTTCTAGCACTGTTGGCGCATTCCGCGACGTTTGTGATATTTTTGGTAAGATCACCGGTTGGGTGGGAGGGTCAGAAGCGATGGGGTTCTTGGGTTCTGTGAGTTGGGGTGCAGTTGTTGTGACGTCATTCGAGACAATTGCCGGTGTCAAGGTGGGAGCCGCATTACGTAGACGAATGTCATTATCGATTGTCAGCTTTGAGGGAGGGAGTTGCACTGGGACATACTTCCGTAAGAATTTTCTATTCCGGAGTGTCACTCTTCTCGATCCGTCAACGCTTATCACGTATTGGTCGAACTTCGATGGCTACCCCAGTTTTATCACATTTGCGTGCATACGGTCCAACTTGGTTTTGAATCCGCACATGATCACCGACGTCTAGTGGTGGCAGCCGTTTGGTATGCTCCGATAATCTCTCAGCACACCTCATGTGGCGGTTCCGCAGGGCCTCTTCACGTGCTTTCCATGTGCTGCGCCACGTTTCATGAGGTCTATAATTTCCCTGGATTATGGGTATGAAGTCTCGAATAGGACGGCCAAAGATGCACATCGCCGGAGATAACTTTGTGTCTCTCCCCGGTGTATTCCTATACTGCAGCATTGCACATTTGGAATGAGTCCGTGTCAATGGTTCCGGGGGGACCTCTATTGTCCATAAGAAGGCGCTTTACTGTCTTAACGCCGGGCTCTGCTCAGCAGTTGCTGCGAGGGAACGCTACTGAGGATAACCTATGGTGAACACCCCAATCAACTAGAAACTGTCGAGTGATGGTAGCAGTAAACTCGGGCCCTCCGTCAGAGGCCAGTACAACGGGTATGGCATAAGTTACAAAAGTACGTCTGAGTCAGGAGATAAGTCCGAGAGCCCCATCTGAGGACATTTCAACTATTGGCCAGTTGGAATAACGGTCTACGATAACTAAGTAGTAGTTTCCTTTGTATGTGAAAAAATACACCAGTTTTGACGTCAAAAGATCTTATTCAGAAATAAGAATGGAATCTATTTGTTCTGTAAACTTTTATTGTCTACTGACAATGAACAAGACGTGAAAGAGGTAGAAATACAATAGTAAGAATTACATGAAACATGGTAATCCTCTAGTAAGAGAGAGAGAGATATATAATAGTAAAAATTACATGAAACATGGTAATCCTCTAGTAAGAGAGAGATATAATAGTAAGAATTACATCAAACATGGTAATCCTCTAGTAAGAGAGAGATATAATAGTAAGAATTACATCAAACATAGTAATCCTATACCTCTTATATCTTTTTTTTATCAGGGACCATTAAGGACCCCTCTAGTCTTGGGGTCCCTGGGCTGCAGCCCATATATATATATAATTCTGACAAGTATATATTTACCGTAGGAGGAGGAAAGTGTGTGAAGAGTTAGAGAAAATAATTGTCTAAGGGGAGATAATTTTGCGTATTTTTTTCTTTTCATTTCTGTTGATCAAACAAAGGACGCTTAGTTACAATAAACACATTTAAGTTCGATGATAATGGCGTTTGTTAAAAACAAATTATATAATAAAAAAGAATTGCAAAATTATATTGTAGAGTAGGCGGAAGTGAACAACATCAAATCAAAGGAGCAAATGACAAAATTAAACACACTGCACAAGGGCTCCGAGCAGCGTTCCGGGTTTCAAACATACAACAAATTTTCAATTTAATAAAATAAATAGTTAATAAAAATCAGCTCCCGCCAATAAATAAACATACACTCCTAGAGTCTACAACAGAAGGCCATAAAAACCAAACATTCATTCTACTCTGCCTCCGGGCTGAAAGGAACCCAGACGAGGCTATGCTGAAAGTCTCGTTTGGGGAGGTAGACAAACCTGACTCCGTGTAAACCGAAACGGGGGTCTACGGGCAATTTTTGTCAGAGCCTACGGGATCAGAACGCCCCATGTTAAAAACTGGTCTTGTGAAATATCTTGCCTTGTGGGGAAGTGGATAAATAGAGAAGGACTGACAGCAGTAAAGAAAGAGACACGAGTCAACCTCGACGTCTTGTCTTTCTCATCAAAGGAAACAGCTGACTCCCTTTGTTCTTGACTCCCAACTCTACTTTCTCTCTTCCTCACTGAAAGATTATTCATGTTCATTTCCTTACAGGCAGAGAGAACTTTCTTACTTTCATTTCATGATAAGTAATAATCATTTGCGTATACAGTGTAACCCGGATATAAGAGAAACCCGGATATAAGATAGATTTTCTCTAGTCCCAAATTAGAGCCTGTGTTCATGTATACAAAATAGACCAAACCCGGATATAAGATACTTATCCGGCCCCGACAACTCTCTTAAATCCGGGTTACAGTCTACTACGTTTAAATAAATATTTTATTTGCACACACAATAATCATTTCTATCAAATTTTTTAGTCAAACGGTGACCCCGGGAATCTTTCCCCAACAATATTAAAATAATTAAAGGGTAAATAAAAAAGAAGACAATAGACTAGACTTTCTTTCGAGTGGAGTGTTTTAAAGAAATATTAAAAGAAAGTTACTAACAAGTACAGTGTAACCCGGATATAAGAGAGTTGTCGGGACCGGAGAAGAAGTCTCTTATATCCGGGTCTCTTATATCCGGGTTACACTGTATTGTTTAAATAAAAAAAAATGCTAAAATGAAACTAGACAGTATAAAATGGCTTGCATAAAATTTGATGTGTAAAATGTGATGTGAGGCCCAAGTTTTATGACCTGAAACTCCGTTTAAATAAAGTTTTCTAAAATCCCACCTCTTACCAAATATAAGAGAAGGTGGAATAATAAATATTGTGGATCGCTTTGCCATCGAGTGCAACAAACAAGTTCTTCAATGATGAAGGCGTTACACTGTCGCAGTTAGCTCCTCCCCAGTTTCCTTAATCCTTCAACAGGGGTCTCTCTCCCCTGACTATAAATACTGGCTGACTCTTCTCTCTCTCTTTCACGACCCAGGCCTTGGGCCGCTACCTCGCACGGAGACGAGGTAAAATCCTTCTTTTTCCACTTACATCAATATGTGACCTCTCACCGACACAGCGTTTCCCAAATTCTGGGAACACGCTAAAAACAATATACATACGTACGGACACTCAACACACACACAACTTCTCCATACCAACACTCTGTAACTTTCATGTCTTCATGTCATTGTAATTTGTTATTAATATATATTTGTTTGCATACATGTATATCGGTCTTGTTTGTTTTCTTTTGCCTTCTTTGGACTTAATTATAGTCCAACATTCCTATGTAGCTGGACCGACTAGCAGGAAAGTTTAACCCAGAGATATCTCCTCATCTCTTTACATCTTCACATATTACCCCCAGCGGTCCGCTACAACAGTGTAACAAGATTGGCCTGCGTAAAGACGTAATTTTAACAAAATCGAACCAATGTGAAGAGTGTTGAAAACATGGCTGTATGATAGTCCCGGTCCGTCTTGTCTTGAATTCAGAACGCGGCGTTCACTTGTCCGAACTTGATTTTGTGTGTCCACGCCAATTCTTAGTCTGTGAAGTTTTTGCTTTCTTACTGTTAATTTACCTTTTGCTTATATTATTTGCTTACTTGATATTACTTCATTTTTGTCCTGTTCGTTTTTATTGCAAACTGTTGGACAATTCTGTTTGTTGGACAATTCTGTTATTTATTTTGCATTTGACCGTGGTTACTCACTCCACAAAAACCAATGAACTTGCAAGCGCTTTGTGTTTACTGTGAAGGTGAATGTCAGAATAATTCCTGATGAAACAATTGCTAATTTTTATTCCACCATTCGACGTCGAGTTGTGACTGTAGATGGTGCCAATGGCAGTCATACTAAATATTGATTACGAGTTTAATGTCCTTAAATCGATAAATAAATTTATTTTCTACAATTTTAATTTTTCCTCCTTCAATAAAAGTAATTAATTCCATCTTTCCTCCAATGATTTTTGCAGGCTTTATTTCAAGTACCACAATGCGTTCACAGATCTGTCAGATGAAGCTTCAGAATACGCCGACTGCACTTCTGCAGAGGGGTAAGACCCCCCCACACACACATACACTCCTAATGGGTATGACGATAAACTACATCCGACACTGAATGATGTAAATAGTGTAAATAGTTACAATGCCTCATCTCAGAAATATAGATAGATCCTGAAGAAGATCGGTGCGTACAACGGCCGAAACGTCGTGAATGTGGCAATAAATATGACGACAACAGTCTGAACAATATAGACAGATGATAAAAAGTACATTTTAATTATGTTTGGATATTGCGTAGCGTAGCGGCTATTGGCATGTAAAGCGAAACCGGTAAGTGAATTTAAATTACGAGCGGCAGTATTGCATTCACTTTCACACAAAAAATAATGATGTAGGCTATAAGCTTGTATAGGTTGTATTGAAATAAAAGTGGTTTTAATGCTGGGAGAGTACTCACAGTTGAAGGATGTTTTCGATTTCGAGTAACTTAAACTATGACGTATATATTAGCCCATCTACTGTCGATAACAGAGTGACAGTTGATAGACGAAATGGTTTTTTTTTGACGAGGTCATTAAGGATTCCCAACAAAAAAGCAAGAAAAGTTACTTTGTAGAAACTGTAATTTTCATTTCAGAAATAAGAATGGTCCAAATTTTTTACTCCCACCCCCGATATGTCGTTTTTTGCTTTTTAATTGTTACTAATAAAGTTTAAGTATGTTTGGTGTGTATTTAAAGCATACTATATTTGACTATGTAAAAGTAATATTTATTTTGAATAATACAAAAATGTGATACTGTACCAAAAAAAGCGGCGATAGGGGAAGGCTGGTCTTCAATCTGTCTTGTCTTAAACTTAGCTAGCCACAATTACTGACCCTAACATGCCACTATATTCCTTACACCAAAACAACACATTCTTATTTATCATTCTTCCTACAGCCATCATAATTCCTCCAAGTCTGTATGAAGACCTAACTAGTTCCCAAAGAGGAAAGCAATATTTATTTTGATATTATACATAAATGTGGCACAAGGCCAAAAGGGGCGATTGGGGAAGGCTGGTCTTCAGTCTGTCTTATCTTAAACTTAGCTAGCCACAATTACTGACCATAACATACCACAGTATTCCTTACCCCCAAACAACACATTTTATTTACTACAGCCATCATATTACCTCAAGTCTCTATGAAGTCGTAACTAGTTCATATATATACAATTTGTCATATGAAAGTAATATTATAATGGTATACAAACTAATTTTATAACTTTAAATTTTTAACATTAACTTGAGATTTTTCACTGTGCAAAATATGTATTTTTCGTGGGGACCGGGACAAATTCAACGGCTACTCCGGGCGAAACACACTATGCCACTGAATACATGTATAGTGTATTTTCACCTCTTTGTTAACCAGTCAATTTCTATATAAAAGACACATGAAACATCGCCATATTGAAATTCATCCTATTTCCTTTCACTTCTGACAATAGCGACCCGTCATTTACACGAGTCAATTCTGGGAAAACGTCATGAAACGTGCGCGCATTAAAACAGAGTCTCAAAATGAAACCAGTTTTTTTTTTTTTTGTTTTTTTTTCTTAACTACCTCCACTCCTCGGTAATGTTTATTCTTTTAAAAAGCGATGATTAAAGTTGAAATAAAACATATGAAAGTGAATTTATATATTTTCTTTTTTCTTGAGAATTGACAACAAAAATAATAAACTGAACACTATTTATTGGAATGGTTGGCAAAACATCGATTCAAACTTTATAAAATGGTAAATAATATGGATTTTCTCATAGTTGAGTCACATTTTAATTTAGTAAATATTTGTAAATTTATGAATAAAAAATTGTTTTCATGTTTATTTCTTTATAAATTGGTAAATGATAAATATTGCATTAGTTTTTTTTAATTGTATTAGTTTTTAGAATGTTGTAAATATAAAATTATTCTTGTAAATAAACAATCTAATAAATAGTGTTTAATATTTTTGTTGTAAATTCTCAAGAACAAAAAGAAATGTATAAATTCATTTCCATCATATGTTTAGGTTTTATGACAATTCTACATTGTTTTTTTAGAACAATAAATATTGTCGAAAAATGAAGGTAGTTAAAACAATAGCGGTGTCATCGGAAAAAAGCGTCCCTTTGATACAAGGTCTTACTGCGGACATGTTTATCCATGTTTTGTACGTTCTGTAGAAGAAAAAAAATCAGATAATTATAAGATTCATTAAATTTTTCAGAAACTATTCGGTAATAAATAAAATTAATTTCAAAGTCTTTTTTTAAAAAAAATTGCAAATATATTTTTAGGTCTGTTGTTGAATTACATACACAAACGCAAAACGTATATGCCCGTAATTTTACTGAAATTGAAATGGACATATACAGGGCCTGTGCAGGGGCTCTCGTGACCTCCCCAGAATCTATGATATACCCCCACCCCTGTACTACATCTCAATTTTCGTACGGTAACATTCATATAAAATACATATTTTATTGTAACCTAATTTTGCACAATCATAGATCATATGCAATACAGGTGAACAATTCAAGTAGAAAAATTGAAAATAAATACAATGTATCTAAATACAAATTCGAGACATGTCATAAGAGATCATTCCATCAACAAAGTTTTGTGGCAATTTTTAACATTAACTTGAGATTTTTCTTATTCAAAAGCTGAATTTTAACAACATTATGGATAAAAAAAAAATAGTGATTTTTTTTTTATATAGTGGTTTTTTCGAGATTTAGCATAGGCAAAACAAATTAACGGATTTGGACGAAAATAAAAAAGACCCCAGAATGATGTCAAATACGCAAAAGTTTGTTTTAATAATAGTCAGTTGTGCTTAGTTTAATTTGTAAATATAAATAAGTGTGAGAAGGAAAAAGTAAATGTTGATAAGATAATGAAGGTTACAAAGCACTGCCCGGGGTTCCCAATCAGGCGCCCCACCTGGTCAGTGAGTGCAGCGGTAGTACCCACCGGCCTTGGACATTTTTAACCTGGCAACAACTCCTGGAAAAGAATACAAGACGAAATGTGCGGCCCTTTGAAGTCATTTCATATGACTCCTTCTGGATATAAAACAAATATTGGGAAATTGTCGGGTGTTTTGCATTGCTGTAGGCGGGAACAACTCGCATTCTTTACATATTTCTATGACGTCACACACATTTCGGCACAGGCTACAGTACTTGATTTGTGCCTATAAACTCCTAAGTGAAGCACAAACAAGTAAGAGACACCTACAAATAAATGTTACTAAATTCAGTACATACGAAATTTTTACAATTCTGTACAAACATGGCTCCAAATTAAATAAATGACTTCTGGAGCCTGATTGGATAGGAAAAGTCACGTCACGTGCTTTCTATGACATACGCACGGTTGAACTCTAAGTGTCCTGAAAATGGGTTGGGGCTTGGGTTTCTGGATACATTCCCGTGCAAAACTCAGATAGCGATTCGAATTCAAACCATAGCGATAAAAACGGTTAGCAAAAAAAAAAAAAAGTCAGTGACCTGCTCTGCAAAAGAGTCTGTGAGGTCATGCCTCGATCAACAACATAGACACACGTTACCATGACAACTTGTTAGCGATAACTTTTCTACGCCGAAAACCATACAAAGCTATGACGAAAGTAAGTCCTGTTTCCTTTCACATTTTTGTTTACTGTATTTAAAATTACTGCTACTGCATGCAATCGGTCAGCAGTTACACACATATTTCATTAGCATGTGCTTTACACACACACACACTGCTTGTTTTCCTCACTTGCAACAAAATCTCCTCAAACTTTGCAGACTCCCTGCAATAAATCATTTCGAACAAACTATTGGTCTCTTCATGGCCACAACAAAGAACATTGTGTTTTAATATGCAAATATATGTACCTGTCTGTATAAATGTAATTGTCATATTTAGCTAGGTCTTCTTTTTCTGTGAAGATCATTTCTTCGTGTTGTTTATAAAATTGTGTTGTGTTTGTGAACATGACACTCAGATTTTATTTTTCCATCTAAAATCCGGGCAGACTGACCCCACATGCTGCTAAACTTAATGCCATGATACTAAAAACTATACGATTGAAAATAATCCGAATTTTCAAGAACAAATATTGATTTTCACAATTATGATTGTAAAACTTATAAGTCAGCTGATTGGCCATCCAATATCCATTATTAATAAATTCGGAGTTATTAATGTCTGGAACTTGTTTCATGAACAATAAGTTTGGGCACTTCGACGTGATGTAATGGTTTTCAAGTTTGTCTCGTGAGATCAATCATGACTGAACAGTGAGTTCGATCCTCACTGGGTGCCCCATATTTCGGCCTTATGCCACATCTTAGCTACGCTTAGAAAAATCACTATAAACAGATAAGTTTTTCCTTTTTTTTTTTTGCATTGATGTTTACCTTGTACAAGACCCAAGAGCCACTCAAGGTAGAGGTTCAGAGAGCAGGAGGTAACACCCCAAGCAAAGTAATAATGCCACCAAGACAAAAAGGGCCACCGGAAGTGAAAGAGAAGGAAGACAATTTAGAAGGAACCGGAAACCCAATCCTAAACACGGAACAAAGGATAAACCCCTACTCCTGTTCAAACACTGGAGTGGAGTCAAATTCCAGTCAAGTTCATTACATTCACTTACGCACAAATACCCTTGGGAAAGGTATGAATCCATTTCTCCCCCAGCTATGGGTTAAATAATAGAACTTGTACATGGCTAAATCATTGTTATTCTAAAAAAAATTCTTCACTCGCAAAAAAGAATTATTCTTACAAGCCAAAAATATATTTCGGCTTTAAGTAACCACAAAGGTTTGATATGTCATAAAAATTAATAAATCAAATCAATCTTAATTAAAAAGAGCCGAACACTGACAGTTAAAGTTAATTAATGTAGAAAATACGCCAATAAAATAATTTTAAAATATTCCCTTATCTTTTATTAAAAAAATAAATAAAATAACATTGTACAGTGTAACCCGGATATAAGAGAGTTGTCGGGACCGGATACGAAGTCTCTTATATCCGGGTTTGGTCTATTTTGTTTTAACACAGGCTTAAATTTGGGACCAGAGAAAATCTCTCTTATATCCGGGTTACACTGTAGTTAAAATCGAATAAAAACATAAGTTTTTCGTACAACTAGACTTGCAAAAAATTAGGAGGTTTTGAAGAGCTTTGGAACCAACTCTTAATTGCTATTCCCATGTAGGGACCTATCTATGGGCAAACTGTAGTCAAAACACTATGAAAGTATAAAAATACATTTTTGTAGTAAAAATACCAGTAATACATTTTCATAGTAAAAATAATTACATTTTTGTAAAAAAAAAAAAAAAGAAAAAAAAAAAGAAAGATATATTTACCAGTAATATATTTTTGTAAGAAAAACAAAATAATTTACATTCATTACTGGCAACAGAAAAAATATTACCAGCTGTATATTTTTAGAAAAAAAAAAAAATCAGCAATACATTTTCGTAAAAGAATTTATTAATGTTCTCATGAAAATTAAATTTCGACATTATGACCCATAAGGAGTTGAGATACCGCTAAACAAACAACTAGGCTGGAATTAAATAACGCGTGGTACATTTTATGATAAGGGACGGTATTCAGTTGAACACCGCCTCAAGTTATTTCTGAGAAGCGAGAATTTCTTGCAAAGCTTTTCTTGTTTGTTTGTCGCCCACGGATTTAAACACCGGATTTTACAAGTATACAATTTTCGATTTTCTCAGAAATAATGACAATTTCTTGCCCCACCCACGGATTTAAACACTGGATTTTTACAATTACTCAATTTACCAGGATTTTACATTTTTTGCTAAAAAAAACCCCAAAAAACAAAAAAAAACATAGCATCCGGGAATATTTTTCACATTTTCCGCGAAAGGTTCATTGCGTGATTAAGGAAGAAATGTTTGATGGCTGAGATAGTTGTGTATTTCCTGAAACTAATTTTAAAAAGTAGGTAGTGAAGTGGTTTCTCTCTTTATGTGCTGTGACCCCCACCCCGGCCAGGACGTAGGCGATCATGGCTCTCCACAATTTCGTGTCCCTTGAAGCTCTAACTAAATTATTTCTTTTCGTTATAAACAGTTATGCCATCCATTTTCTCAAGTCCGTCAAATGTTGTTGTCTTCTTTTCCTGATTCTCTTTCCCTGTCCTTTGAGTAACAGATTTTCCAAGCCCTTCTTCCTCATTATCTGTCTCAGAGATTTTCAACAGTCTGCCTGAATTCCTTTAGTATATAAATTTCCTTTTTAACCATATTTTTCTGTAAGTAAACCCCCCACATTTTTTTTGTTTTTGTATTCTCCGCGGGTTTGAATAGTTGGTCGATTTCAAACTGATTATTACCCTACCAAAGATAGATACTCCAGTCTGCTCTACTAATTTTATAGCTGGGGTGCGGCGGAAAGTCAGATGGATTCATGCCTTTCCCAACCTAACTAGATGAATCATAAATGTGACAGCCTCGGCTTAAATTTTTAAACTCTACCCTCATGTCGATTTCATTATCCTCGCTGACCCGCGGCTGACCACACCCCCGCATATCAGAGTGTATCAATCCACACACATAACCAATGATATTGTTTACTTAGTTTCATCTCCGACAGTTTTTTTTATGATAATATTATTGGCGATATCTACCATTTAACTTAAGCGTCTGAAAAGTTTTTCGTATACCAAATACTGAATGACGCCCACGTGATTGCTTTACCTAGCCTCATATTCTGAGCACACAATTCTTCCATGAAAATGACCAAAAACATTTAGAATTTTTAAATTCTTATCTTTTGAGTCTCATGACCTGAACATTTTTTTTTCAACCCATAAATTAATAAATTAAATATAATTCAACTGCTTTGACGAATAAGTAAAAATAAATTATATTAGAAACGGTCGGACTTTCTTTTTTAAAATTTGACAATATGGTTTTTGCAAGAATTTCCAAATCAATGTGCGTTTTATAGGGAAAAAAGGCGTTAAAATTCCTATAGTCATCTTTGGTCCACCATTTATTTTACACACACAAAAAAAGAAGAAAAAAAAAAGATTTTTAACCAAAATTTCGAACGTGCTAGAAAGGATTAAAAAATTTAATAATCAAAAAATACTTTGGTCTTCTTTAGTCTTAATAATAAAAAGATTTTTTTTGACGATAAAACTTTGTTTTCGTCAAGCTTGGGGCCTTTTTTCATCAGTGGAGATACCTGCCTAATTTCATTAATCACAGAAGTTGAAATATTTCATTTATTTAAGAAAAAATGTACTCAGAATATGAGGCTAGGTAATGAGTATTTGGGATGCGAAAAATGTTTCTGGTGCTAAAATGGAAAATAACCCAGTTTTGACTTTTGAATTTAAAAATAAAAAATATGACAACATAATTTTACTTATTGCCGTCTTCATCCAATGGCATGTTTGACACAAGGCCGGAATTAACGCGGAGCCCCACAAGCGAGGATGTCCAGTCACCCTGAACTTACCCTTTTTTTTTTAATTTTTTAGGACGCCACAGGCATTGATCCTGACCTAACCCCGTTCAGTTCAATGGGTTCGTGATGTCTGGGGAAACGGTCAACTGGAACTACGCTTTAGTTTATTTTTGCAGTAAGTCCCATAAAGGTCCATGGACATCAGTGGCGGTAGGGTGGGTTCTGAGCGCCCGAGGGTAGGGCAATTTGAAAACTATTGCGCATCCTCCTGAGCTATCAACCCTAAATTATAAATTTGTTTCATACGCATTTTCTCAGCGTAATTAATATTTTTGAAAAAATTAAAATTGTTTAAAAATAAATCACATGGTTAAAAAAAAAAAGCGAAGAAAAGAATGTTACGTGAAGCAATACAATTTCGTCTTGCTATATAGCTTAAGTGAAGTCACACATCGCAAGTTAATCATCTGTCAAGAAAACACAAGTTTTATTTACTTTATCCTTACAGAAGTCTACTTTTTTCAGGTAGCCATCTCAGCGCCGGTAAATGGTTAGTCTTGTTAACCATTTCTTCTTCTACATTTCTACCATACAAACTTCTACAATAAATAACCCAACAAGGAGTGACTAGTTAAAAAAAAAAAAAATCAACCAACGTAACATTTTTCTAGGTTCCAATCTTCTGAGCAGGAGTAGAGCTTTTTATCCATTTTTTACTGTTTAGGATTGTGTTTCAGGTTCCTTGTAAAAGTCTACTTCAACTCTATACTTCTTTACGTCTCGGCCTGAACTCTGATTTTTTTCTCTCAATATTTATTTTTCTCCGCCCCAACAGGAATAGATAGTTTTTTCTATCATCCGACCAAAAATCCTCCCCGGTCTTTTGAATCCTAGTTTATCCCTCGTTTCCTGTTTAGGGTTGGATTTCCAGTCCATTCTAAAGTCTCTACTTCAACTCTATACTGTTAAAGTCTCCACCTAAAACTCTGAACTTTTATTTACTATTTTAGTATTTATTTACATTTTTTTTCCTCAACAGGAATAGATAGGTTCGCCTATCGTCCGGTTCATACTCCTACCCGGTTTTTTGAACAGGGGTAGAAGCTTATCCTTAGTTTCATGTTTGGGATTGGGTTTCCGGTTCCTTCTAAAGTCTTTTCCTTCTCTTCCACTTCCGGTGGCTCCTTGCATCTTGGTGGTACCTCTTACTCTTTAACCCTCTATCTCGAGTGGCTCTTGGGCTTTGTATAGGGTGAACATCATTGTAAAAAAAGAAATCTACAAACCAGTTTACAGCCAAACAAACAAAAAACCCGACCCTTATTTTTATTCGACAGAAGTCACTCAGATTTTTCCACCATCCACACTTTTAATTTTAGCTTCTATGTAAAATAAAGATAGATTTCTGATGAAGGACTATCTGGAAAAAAGTAATTACTTTTAGTTTCTATTTTAAAATATCAAACACAGTCCAAATTTAATCTTCCAAATAATTTTTCTTCAGACTAAAAAAATCTACGTCTTTGTTGTTATTATAACGTTTCAGCTACTGTATGACTCTGATCATCTTCAGATGTCTGTTGATTCGTGTAACCTGCAGGAAATTTAGAAAAAGCCTAGTGAATCAAACAAAACGCTGATTCATGAATTTGGTTGGTGGTATAGTAAGTGTGAGTTCAATCCCTGGTAGGAAAAAGAGAATAAGACGAGATATCTCTCTAGTCTAGTTAGACATAGACGGTGAAAGAAGAACAACCTACCCCCGGAGAGATTATAAAGGGTTCAGTTCGGAATTCCCTGAAGTTTACTCGGATCGACAGACATCCGAAGAAGGTCGAGCGCATAACGGCCGAAATATGATAACAACAAAGACGAGGACATTCGTCTGAATGTAAATAAATAAAAGTAAATAATTTTAAATTCTTTCTCGAATTAATTTCCCATTCTTCCAAAATGAGAATAGAAAGCCTCTGTTTATGTCAAACCAAGAAGGTCCAACCAAGAAGGTATAAAAAAACAAAAACAAATAAAAATAAAAATAACGTTTGGTTACTTGATGAAGTTTTTGAGGGAAGTCGATCGAGCCGAGAACTTTTCAGCACTTCATCCTGTACTACAACACCCTAGTGAGTAAATTACATCGTACTTTGTATGGGGAAACAAATTACTCTTCGTAGTCGCAACATTGTATCGATTCATATTTTCATTAGACGAATAAACAATTATTCATTTTTTATTACAACATTAAAAAAAAACCCACAAAAAACTAACGAATATAGTATTGAGACATCAGGGGTAAATAAAAGATTAATTTTCTATATGGCGGGGTTTGATCTGTCATCCGTAAGCCCTTCGATTTTTTTGTAGCTAGCCCTCAAGGCAACTGGTACCAAATATCAATTTCTGTCTAGCCATATCTCGTTATTTATTTATTATTTTGCGTTAATCTTCGTTGTTCAGTGTAGTAAGAGTCCTTAAACTTTTTAGACCTTAAAAATCTGTGATTCCTCATCAAAACCCCAGGGAATATCAATAACATTTTTATTTTAATTATTTAAAACTAGAAGGCAGAAATTCTTTCCTTTCATTTATTGTTTCTCGTAAAAATTCATTTTGTCTTTACTTTCTTTACGCTTTGTTGAAAATTGGTGAGTTTTTTTTTATCAACCCTTTTTACTTCCCCAAGCATTTATCGATCACCTGGATAGCCCCCCCCCCCCTTCCCGGTCGATTTCGACCACTTTGGAGACACCGGATGTATATGGAGTTTCAACAATGCAATATTAGAATCTGAAAAAATTTTAAAAATCATTTTTTTTTTTTAATTATTTTTTATATCACATGTCTAAGTAATTTTTCTTGAGAATGATTATTTTTCAAAATCACACAATAACAATATGGTTCCTTTCCTTCCGATTAGGTCTTCTTTGGCTTTGAAACCTAAGTGTGACACGCAGTCAGGATTTGGAAACAAGGAAATTAGTTTTTACTTTTTACTCTAACCGTTGTCATAGAAGAGCCTGATGTTCCCATTACATTTGTTTACACTTCTTAATCTTCTCTACATACAATTATTCTTTGACATTTCATGGCATCGTGTTGATAGTAGAATCAGAAAGAAAACTACAACAAAAGCAAAAACATAGAAGATATTGAAGGAAAGCGAGAAGAAAGGATATAAAAACATCAACAACTGCATTGTTGTTAGCAAAGTGCGAATTACAAAAGCAAAAAAAAAAAAAACGGAGATACCAGAATCAAATAAGTGCGGAAATTTCAATGTGCTTTTTAGAACGGAAACACTTCGAATGTGGATTGGATTGGGATAGCCAAAGATAGAAATAGAAAAATTTCGCTAGAAACAAAGAAAAAAAGAGTACTAAAAACTGTTAGTGTTATGTGATATCTGTCCCTGTATGTCGGCGAATCCTGAACAATCTCCTCAAAGATGAAGAAGAGACTTGAAGCAACAGAAATGTAGTTCTACAGAAAGATACTGAGGATACCATGGACCGAACACATGAGCAACGACAAAATTTTAGAGAAATGGAAACAAAGAGGGAAACTTATACTTAACATGAGGAAGAGACAATTGAGGTTCCTACAACACAATGAGGAAAGGGGGCTTTGAAAATCTGATACTCACGGGACAGAGGGCAAGAAGGACAAACGAAAACAAAGCATAATCTTTTAGTGAGCTTAAGTAAAAGGGTTTAGGAGAAATAACAGAAAGAGAAAATTTATTAAGAGCTACAAGGGACAGGAAGTTGTGGAGAGCCATGATCGTCTACCTTCTGAATGGACACGGTACATAAAGAAGGTTTCGTTTGAAGTGATATTGAAGGCTAGCAATATTTGCGATGGCTTTTAAAAGGAGCGTTTTATTATTTTTAATTTGTTTGGTTTTTTTTATAACGAATCTAGTTAAATTTGGCATTTCGAACAAAAGCACAAACAGTTTTTCAGCATGCTACTGCACCCATGGGCAACGCCCTTAGGTGCAAAAGAAAGAACAAAAGAACTAGTCACGCGTATTCAGGAGTATCGGTGTTTTTGCAAGGTATTTGCATTTTAATGTCACTATCACATATTCATTCACTCACAAGATTACTAGTAAAAAGTAGAACGAAATGGGTTCTTGCAATGAAACCTGGATAAATAGTTATGTTCCTTTTCCCCTGTGCGAAGTTCACGTTAGCCGGGAAGTTTTTGACGAGAACGGTGTTATTTTTAGACTTTAGTTCACCCAATACAAGGCCCAAAGGCCACTCAAACTAGAGGTTTACTGAGTGAGATTGTTGTAAGGAAAGCGGGAGTAAGAAGTGCATGTTATGTAGGATAGATTATTTGTAGAGGTTAAGGCCAGGAAAGCACCCTCTTGGGAGTTTGTTGCGCAAACTAACAGTTCCGGGGAAGTAGCTGTCTGAGTGGAACTTACTCCTTACCAAAGAAACATGAAGGGAAAAATAATTCATCACCCACAAGGCCGTGTAAAAGAAAAACTTCTTTTTAAGGTTTCATTGAATATTCACACATTTGGGGTTCTAGTTCAATACGCTATCAATTATTGATTGATGATTAAAAGAATTTTTTTAAAAAAGCAGTTTTTCGACCGGCTGAATTCAGCCGCAATATTGTTGAAAATTGAGTTAGTTTTTTTTTTTTTTTTTTTTACGTAGAAGAATAATAGTTAAGTAAACGGACGAAAAGTGGAAAATTTTCTAACACAGAACAAACATGAAATTAATAAGACTAAAAAAAGGGGGGGGGGTCTTTTTATGTGTTAACTTCAGGGTTTGATCCCACGTCGACGACGTCTGTAACATTGTCTTAAATTAAAATTATTCATTTTTTATCACATGAGCTACGATCCTTCAACTGATTTTAAAGAAAGAAAGAGAAAAGGTTAAAGACAAAGAAAGAAATTAGGAAGAAAAAAAAAACAGAAACAGATTTTAACAAGTAAGTAATAATTTTAACGTGAAAAAAAAACAACACAAAAACAATTTGCGTAAAAATAAATTGAAATAGCATAGTATCATACCTTGAAGATTACAAATTATACAAGGCTACTAGTGAGCAATCCGGCTGGAGAATTTCGCTGAATTATTTAAATTATATTGTATCTGCTGGTCGGCCAGGCGTAGTTAATACAACCCCACGGAACCCTCAACAACAAATGTGCAGGTCATCTCGCTCAACCTGGTGTATATACTCCAAAAAAGTAAATGGAAATTGAAAATAATTAGATTAAAAAAAAAAAACAATGTAAAGTTTTTTCTGGTAAATTTCCTTTCCTTTTCTTTTTTTTTTTCAAATTCTCGGCTGCCTTTTACGCTTTTTAATACGAACCTCGACCATTAACAGTCGATGAATAAAGTCCTTCTAATACCTCGACGCAAATGTTTGCCCATTTTTATCTTATCCATAAACTTCCTGGTCGAGAAAACCTGTGTTTGTTAGTTTCAATTTTCGATGATACGTCACTAAAATTTCGACCAATCAGCGTGCAGTTTCTGACCCTACCAACGAAATGTAGTCTAAGCATGACTACTGTCTACTATATCTTACTACTAGTGGTATTTCATTCTCTGATGGCTATTATTATTATTAAGCGATTAGATCATATGGAAGTGTAATAAATCGACAGTATGCAATCATGAATATACATTTAGTGGGTTGTCTGGCCACGATGTATTTCTAGCTTTGAAACGAGTCCATTTTTTAAAGGGAAGGTGGATGACGCGTCCTTTTTTTTGGTTGGTGTAAGGGCAATAACTATAACATACCTTTTGATGTGCGTAGGCATTTTTATTTTTATGATACAATTTTTTTTTTTTAATTATTAATCAACTTGTCGAATCTTCATTCATTTCGTAATTCAACCAAATCTCTCTCTGTCTCTGTCTCTGTCTCTCTTATCCTTTCTTTCACTTCTGGAGAAAAGGAAGAAAAAAAACGAAACTGACAAAGCAAGAACAATCCTAAATTTTATCATGTTCCTGGAATTGTACTTACAAAAAGAAACCTAGAAATGTATTAATCATAGCACTTATAAAAACATATAACAATAGATTTTTTAGGAAAACGTTGTAAGTATAAATGATTTAAAATCATTTTTATTAATTTTATTGTACTAAATAAGAGACATAACATTGTAAATGAAATCAATGAATTCCAGTTTCAAGTCAATGAAAAGGCATTTCTAAAAGAATATCCAATAAATAATTCATTTCTAGCGTGACATATCAACACCATTAGCACCACCATCATCATCATATTATTGTGTTTACATCTTTTGTCAGAGTAATTTTAAGGGATAATTATCAAATCCCCTCTGGGGTCTACGAGTAAAAAGGGGGGTAGGAGAGTTATCTATTCACATTTGGGATGTTTTGTTTAGATGGATAGGGTTTTGCAGATTATATGTGCAGTTTCACATAAAGTAATCTTTTGTAGCTCTGAGACACTGATGTGTCCAGGAATTTTACTCACATGATTTTTGGTACCCTTCTTTATCATTCCAAATACCCCCCCCCCCCCTATCACCACAGGGATAATCATAGTTTTAAATTTTCACATTTTGGTTACTTTGATTTGGATGATTATTATTATTATCATCATCATCATCATCACCATTGTTATTATTAACAACAACTCTAAGTAGAAGCTTATGAAGTTTTATTTGGCTTCAGCTCTAGTACTGAAAAACTTTATTGTGATGGCTGGTTACAAGTGAGAGGGGAGATGGGATGTGTATGTTTGTTATTATAATCATCATCATCATTATTATTGTTGTTGTTATTATTATTTTGATTTCCTTTGATTTCTGGCGTGTACACATTTATTTCCAGGTCCCGCCCAGGGACCTTAGGTCAGAAAATGGCATCATGACATTTTCCACTAACAAAAAAAAACAATAAATGAAACATATTTTCCATAGATAAAGCCCTTTGTAAGGTGTAGGCTGTACTCGTGAGAACAATCTTTTGTATTTTTTTAAGGCATGGGCTTCAAGGAATCTCATCAATTAGTCTATTGGAATCTTTTCCAACCAAATCTGAGGGCTCCAACTACAACAGGGATTGTTGATGTTCCCATGTGCCACATTTCTGAGATTTTGATTTCAAGGTCCGTGTATTCTGATAGCTTTTTGAAGATCTTCAAAGATATATTGCAGTCTGCGGGGACTGCCATATCAATAAGGAGGCACCTTTTTTGTGTGCAATCTCTATTATTACTATTCCCTCTGATTTCTGTTGTGTACTCATTTTCTTTTGGGTCCCAACCAGAGACTTAAGTTCAGAAATGGCATCATGTCATTTTTCACTGGACACATTTAAAAAAATAAATCTAAAATAAAACCATCTAAGATCACACACATTTACCATCAATAGAGCCCTCTGTAATGTGTGAGCTGTATTTGTGAGTACAGTGTAACCCGGATATAAGAGAGTTGTCGGGCCCAGAGAAGACATCTCTTATATCCAGGTTTGGTCTATTTTGTTTTATTAACACAGGCTCGAATTTGGGACCAGAGAAAACCTCTCTTATATCCGGGTCTCTTATATCCGGGTTACACTGTACAATTTTTTGTATTTCTTTAAGTCATGGGCTACCAGGAATCACTTCAATATGTCTATCGGAACCTTTCCCAATCAAATCCAGGGTTCCAAGCACAACTGGAATTACCAAAGACTTTATTTGCCACATTTCTGAGATTTCCACTTCAAGTATTTTGATAATTTTTTTTGAAGATATTCAAAGATACATTACAATCTGCAGGAACGACCATGCCAGTAAGAAAGCACAATAATATTATTATTATTATTATTATTATTATTATTATTATTTATTTAATATGGTTATTTATTATTATTATTATTATTATTATCACTATTATTATTATTATTATTATTTATTATTTTACTATTTTATTATAATTTTTTATCATTATTAATTTATATATTATTTATTTATTATTATTTATTTATCATTATTATTATTTTTATTATTATTGTTATTTTTATTATTATTATTATTATTATTACTAACACTTAGAGAAGACCACATTTTAATAAAAGAAAAAGAAAAGAAAAGACTCAGGGATTATACTAAGATGTTTGATTTATTCCTCTTAGTAACTAATCAACTAACAGACACTTCCAAGATGAACAAGATCACCATCATATTAAGTATGTTCCCATTACATGCCTTCACACTGGTAGTGTTTCATTCATTTTGACGTGTTCATCACCAGTACAGCTGTTTTGCTCCGGATAAGCAACATTTATACAAAGGCTTATAATTTTTTGTAGATTTTTTATATTTTTATACTTGTATAAATTTTTTAAATATAACTTGAAGAAGGTAGACATACGGAAGACAGAAATATTGTTGAACATTGTCAAAAATATTGGAAAAGTTAAAGCAATCACCTTTTTTTTTATTAATATTATTATTATTGTATTTTGATTTATGCTATGGTCACACTGCCTACCCAGTCTGTGCGAAGACCTATGGCAAGTAGTGGTATGTTGTTATGGCTACATTTCAGGATTTGTTTTTCTTGTTCCCATAACATCACTAGCGTTACATGGACAAAGTTCTTCCTACTGTGTGGGCTGTACTTATCAAGACAATTTTTTGTATTTATCATGAGCTGGGATTTTTTTCAATGTGTTGTTGTGTTCCCTTTTTATCATTCCAAGCACACCTACTATGACTGGTACTATTCTTGTTTTCAATTTCCACATTTTTCTATTTCGATTTCCAAGTCTTTATACTTCAACAGTTTTTCAAAATTTTTGGTTGCTATGTTACAGTCTGCTGGGTAAGCCATATCAATTAGTAGGCAAGTTTTTTCTTTTCGGTTTTTGACCATTATGTCCGGCCTATTTGCTTCAATCTTCCTGTCTGTAAAGATGGTGTAATCCCATAGAATTGTGATGTCTTCTATTTCTGTAACCAGTGCTGGGTGATGTTCATACCAGTGTTTGTTTACATCTTTACCAAAGTTTTTGCACATTGTCCAGTGAAAATATTGCCCCACTCTATTGTTTTACTTTTTATATTCATTTGGCATAAGTACATAATGTACCGAGATTAGATGGTATGTAGTTTCCTGATATTCCTGGTATGATATTTGCCTGAAAGTTCCTTGTTTCTGCAAGAATAAAACCTTCCATTTCAGCCTTTAATCCAGATTCTTATAACAAACGATAAGTGTTAACTTTATCAACATCGGTTTTATCGGTATATTTTGGATATTGGCCATGCTGAGGTTTGTCTTGCCAGCATTGTTTCATCTGTTCAAGAGCTTTATTCTTGGCTTTTTTTCATAATTTTTGCTGCGACAATTGGTTCTCGGGTTCTGTTTTGGTTTTCTACGGAATCTACTAAATGTAAATCTCATTTGTATTTACAACCTTCTTCTACGATTGAATATTTTTTCTTTCTGTTTTCATGTTGTTTAAGTAATTGTATTATCCAGTCCGTTGTTATTTCCATGTATGTTAGTAAGCCAATAATTGCTGTCTTGTATGACAATTCACACTGAATAAGACCTCTTCCACTTTCTTTACAGGGTATGTATAGACAGTCTTCATCAGCCTTTGGTATTTCTTTAAAGACTGGGCTTCCAGGAATCCCTTCAATGAATCCTTTTCCAATCAAACCACAGGCTCCAACTACAACTGGAATTATTGATGTCCTTACGTGCCACATTTTTGAGATTTCCATTTCAAGATCCTTGTATTTTGAAATGGAAATCTCAAAAATGTGGCACATAAGGACATCAATAGTTTTTTGAAGATCTTCAAAGATACATTGCAGTCTGCAAGAACTAACATATCAATAAGAATGCACATTCGGTTCTTGTGGTCTTTGATCATGATGTCTGGGCGATTAGCTTTGATTGTTCTATCTGTGTGTATTGTAAAGTTCCATAAAATTGTTACAGGTCTTATCTCTGTAGCCGGGTCTGGGTGATGTTCATATTAATTCCTTGCAGTTTCCTTCCTGTAAAAGTTGCCGATTTTCCAATTCAGATATTGGCCCACCCTGTTGTGCTTAGTTTTATATTTGGAGGATGCTAACACCATGCAGTCTGATACAAGATGGTCAATTGTTTCTGGATATTTATCACAGAATCAGCATTTAGGATCAAGATAATTTTTTCTGTATGTTTGTTTTGTAATTTCTAGTAAGCAAGCATTTGTCCTGTGCAGCAAGAATAAAATCTTCGGTTTCAGCTTTTAATTCTGCACTATGTAACCACTGACACATTTGTCTATATCAGCTTGTTTGGCACAGGCAGAGTATCGGCCATGAAGAGGCTTATCTTATCATCATTTCTGCATTTGGTACATTGCATTTGCTTTTATTTTATTTTTTAGATTATTAGCCGCTGCTGTATGGGTTAGCTGATTTACTCACACTTCTTCACCCACTTGAAATTTCATTTTGAATTTATTGGCTTCCTTTATGACTGAATAAAGTTTCTTATTTCTTTCATGTTCCTTGACACAGATCATCATCCAATCTTTTGTAGTTTCCAGATATCTTTGAAGACCAATAGTAATTGGGTTTTTTAAGGCAGTTCTAGTTGAACTAATCCTCTGCCTCCTTTGGATCTGGACACATACAGATGATCAACATCAGCCTTAGGATGATGCATGTGGTAGCAAATGAGAAACTTTCTCATTTCGACATCCATTCCCTTAATGTTAGCTATGATCCAATTAAGGATGGCGAAACTGTATCGCACCACAGGGACAGCCAAGTTGTTTATGACTGATATTCTATTTTGTGAAGTCAACACCAGACGCACACATACCTGTGGTATTCTTTTCTTACTTTCTCCATCATTTGGGTCTGCCATATTCCATTTCCTTCGACAATTCCCATGTTCCTATAGGCTTCTTCTTGTTCCTTCAGTTCCCTAATCTTTGTGACAAAATCTAAATCTATTGAGGGTGTTTCTTTAATCCTCTTTTTCTTGAATGTTACTTTTGCACATTTATCTGAACTCCAGACCCCTGATGTCATCACTGAAACATTTTACAGTATTGAGGAGACGTCTGAGGTCATCCATATACAATAAGTGATTAAATACTTTCTTGTTTATTTTGTATCCATAGACATTACTGCTTAGTTCAAGTGAAAAATGGACAGGCCAAATAAGAGGGGTGACAGGAAGTGTCCTTGTAAAATTCCTTGTCAGATATTCAACGGATAGAAATGAGAGTACCTTTGGTATGATTTAGGTTTAGCGAGGTTTTCTATATTTAAGGAAATTTACTATCACCGAAGAGACTTTGTACATCTCCAAAGTCTTGGAGTGTTAAGGATCCAAGAGTGTGGCACACTATCAAAGGCTTTATGATAATCTAGCCATGCTGTTAAGATTTCTACTTTTGTCCTAAAATTTTACAGTGTCATTTTATTTATCAATAGTTGATCTTTTCAATATCCCTTCTGTTCCAGGGTAAGAATGTTGTTTTCATCGAGAAAAGAGCAAGTACTGTCTGTCAGTACAGACATGATTAATTTATAGATGGTGGACAGTCATGTTATTGGCCTATAATTTTTTCGGATCATCTGTTTCACCTGTTTTTGGTAGGAGATCTGTAATACCTTCATTGATCCATTCTGGAACTTCATTGGGGTTATTCATTAGCATCGATAAAGTTTGTATGAGGGTTTTATTGATTAATGACAGATGATAGAGCCAAAAGTTGGGTACCTTGTCATTTCCTGGGGATTTCCATTTTGGGGATTTTGTTAGTTTGCCTAACTTTATTCTTGGTTATATCTTTCCATTCTTGAACACGTTTATCCGTCATTCTTTCTTGTTCACGTTTGATCCACCACTATATTGGGATTATATTCCTTTGGGTTGCTTCAAATATTCTTCCAAAATGTTTGCATTTCTTCAATAGATGGCAGCTTTTTTTAATTCTTCTTCTTCGTATTCCTTAACATGTACATTACACTCTGCCAATACTTCATAAACAATGAAATATTCCGTTTTTATGTGAGGAAAAATGGAAAAGACATATCAGAGATGCTGTTAGATTTCAGTGATAGAAAGAATGAAAGAAAAGGTAGATACAGTAATCGATAATGCTCTCATATGTTTAATGTCTGCTTCAGTGAAATGGAAAACCTTGTCAATTTTGAATCTTTTCATTTGTACCCTCTTACTGCATTCATATTTATTGTTATTGCAATATTTTGTTAATCTCAAATATTTAAGAGTGCAGGTATTTTATAGTTGTGAAACTTGCAAGGATCTTATTCAATCATAAAGAAGTCTGATTCATCACAAAACTCAAATAGGAAAACTGAAATTTTCACAGGTTTTACTAGTAAGATATAATAATTCAAAAATATAAAAGTTGAATCAAATAAAAAATAGTTACACGCTGCTATTACTTCAGATAATCAAAATGGAATCGTCCATTGCTTATCAAGAAAGACAGGAGAAAATGATATAACAGGAATGCAGTTTGGGTTTTAGTGAGAAAAAGAAAGCATACATTATCATAAAACAGGTAGAAGCTCTCTCTCATGCGTTTAACATCTACTTCAGTGAAATGGAAAAACCTTGTCAATGTTTAATCTTTTCATTTGTACCCTCTTACTTCTGCAAATAATGACCATTCATATTTATTGTTATTGTAATATTTTGTTAATCTCAAATATTTAACAGTGCAGTTGGGTAATTTCCACGGATATATTAGAGTTGTGGAACTCATAAAGAGCTAGTTTAATCATTAACTAAAGAATTATGATTTGCCAGAAAATTAAAAGAAGAAAACTCTAAAAATTTCCTGGTTATTTCTACTTATTATTATTATTATTAACCAAATACCTGCAAATAAATATTTTCTTTAACTGTAAAATTTCTGTCTAAAAAACTGCAAGATGTCTATTTTATAAATTTCTTTTTGTCATTATACTAAGTTCACTTATTTAGAGATTCTTCACAAAATACAAAGAAAAATTTGCAATGCCTGTCTATATTTCTGAGGGTATGTACAGTATTTACATTAGTCGGACTATTGTCCTCATCTTTGTCGCCATATTTGTCACAACGTTTCGGCCGTTGTACGCTCCGGCCTTCTTCAGGTGGTTGGAATTTCGAACCGAACTGTTTATTTCGATCACTGGGGTAGACTGTTCTAGTTCCACGAGCCATGTTTGGTGGATGTCAGTTATCAGTTATCTCCTACTAATTTTCCCTCTGAAAGTTCTCCACTGCCTTAACCGGGTATTGAACTCACACTCTTTGGGTCTGTCACTGGATCTAACCAATGCCTTTATCCACTGTGCCATGTGTCCTTGTTATTGATCCTGACCTGGCATCTCGGCATCAGTCACTTTCCTACCATCATATTGTAATTTCCCTGTGTCTTCTCTATGAATATTTTTTTCATAGTAACTGTGCTGATAAACTACCCTCTTTGTTATCGCAACGTCATGAATCTAAGCACAGTACAAGATTGGTGCAAGGTCTCATCATTTTGCAGTTAAAATGGCTGCTAGATGTAGCCGTAAGTTTTATGTTAACAGTTTCTTCTCTCATACTTTTATCATGAAATTCACTTCTGGCATCTTGCTTTCCTGCCAACTTAAAAAATCTAAATGCAAAATCAATCATCTTTGAGTTCTGTTCTTTTATTGTCCTGCCTCGTCAATAATGTTTTTCTCAGATTTTTACACTCTTGTGTCTTAGTGACTTTATTGCTTTGCTTGAAATAAAATGATTAAAAAATTCCTATTCTGCATATAGCTTCATAGAACTTACCACAAGATAAACATTTGAATAATTTTGTAATGTTTACAATAATAATAAAAACCTAATTCAGCAAACTTAACTAATAATTTGGCACATTTTTAAGAAAATCTAATTAAATAGATAATTTTGACATTTAGAAAAATTCCTTAACATGTTTTCAACTCCATTTGACTATTTTGCTGTAATATGAAATAGCAGATGACAACAATGCTTATCATGTATGCTGTAGCATTTCTAACTTACGAATTTTGAACAAGACAGATATAAATTCTTTATATATAAACACAAATTTAAAAATAAACCTTAAACATTGCTTATATATGGCAATTTTTAAAATTTAAATAATTAATACAAAATAAATATTTATTAAAATAGTTTTAAAACTTGTAATGCAAATTAAATATCGCCGCTAATGTTGTAAACACAATTTGTTGTGCAAAGAATACAGGATGTTTTATCGTATGATTACAAGGTGCATGCTGGGTAGGTTTTATCATCTCTTAGTGGCATCTTTGTCTTCAGGCAGAATACAACTCAGTTGTGACCCTGTCTGTGGACATAGACACAACTGAAGAAAGTAAATACAATGAAGTGCCCAGTCCCAGGGAACAGCTGCCCAAGTCTACGTCCCCCCATTGCACTGGAGATGGAGGATCGGTAGTAGCTATCAAGGCCAGCACAACTGACAGTTGCAGAAGCTGGGGAATTTTTGTCCTTAGCCCAGGTGTACGCATCAATCTATCCTTTTTCAAGTGAGTTTTCTGAATTCAGAGTTTTCCTTCTTCTAAATTGGTTGTTATTCAAGGCTACAGAGCTCATTCTGCCCTGCTATTAGCCACTTGCTACTGGAGGGATGAATTCATATCTTTCCTCGGAGTATTTGTACAATAGTGAATATAATGGCTTCAGCTGGAATTTGAACTTTTCATGCCGGCCCTACGTCATGCATTGTTAACCACAACACAATGTGCATATAAGATATCAAAAATATCTATAGATACTATTTTTTTTAATCATTTCACCCCTCAAGAATAGAACTTTCATTGACTATGTCAGTGTGTGACACAAATGTTATAATGATAATGTATTGCCGTAATAAAGTAGCAGCAACAATCCTGGGGGTATAAAAACAAGCGAACCCTTAACTATTAGGTTGGTGCAAAAATAATGTTGTTTTCTCACATGAAGTTGAACGTCAAAAAACGACATTATTTTTGCACCAACCTAATAGCTCTCTCTTCCTAGTTCTCCTCTTTCGAACTATGTGACATGAACTTTACATGCTAAAGCTAAAAGGGCTGTGAATGCTTCACAATAAAACACACCAACACGTTAGGTTACATTTATATATATTAATTAACATTTCATTGTATATGCAATTTAATTCTACGAATAGAAACTTGTCTTAATCTTTCCTTGTGTTAGTTTTGTTTAGTAAATGTTATCTAGCATTACAAATCAATTGGTCTGTTATTTTGTACATGTACCCTTTTACACCACCATTAATTCATGTATTCTAAAATATTCTCGTGAGAAAACCTTACACATTATTAATTATTGAAGTAGCCAACACACTAAAATAATAATAATAATAATAATGATAAGAAGAAGAATGTGAATAACAACAACACTATGAATAATGATCAATTAAAATAACAACAAATAATACTAATAATTTTAAAGTGACTCCTTGAAAAGAGGAAAATAGATAGAAAAATCCATTTAATAATGAAAGAAAATAATATCGAACGATATTGATTTTGTTACCGTGTGGAAATATTTGCGCACTAAAGATGACACTTGTAAATAAATACGTAAATTGTTTTGGCAACAATAAAACAAAGATTGAATTATAAATAAAGCAAATTTGTAGAAAGTGATAGTAAACGTTTAAAATGGAGTCATTTAGATCTGATGAAAGCTTTTTTACGTCATTAATGGAACAAAGGTAATCTAATTATTGGGATAGCAGGAAGTTTCAAATTTAATGTTAAAGAAGAGGTTTGATAAATGAAGAGAAAAAAGAAATGATTTCATTTCACATGAAAAAGAAAAAAAATTCTGGTATTTTTAATTATTATGTTGTTGGTCTTTCATTGGTTAAGCAGGTTTCACATGCATTTGTCTTGTCAAGCAGCATTAATGTGTAAAATTTATGTGTGTAAGTGTATCATGATTCTGTTTTGTCTCTGTGGGATTCAGATGATAATGTATATGTATATGTGTCTAGAAGGAATTTTTATTTATGTTTGATGGTTGTCCGCATGTCAAGTCAGCTTAACCAATGTAAAATCAAACAAAATTGAAAAATATCAGAATTTTTCTGTCTTTTTTCTGTGATGAAGCTTTATTGTATCATTCTGATGGATTCTGATACATAATTGATCTCTATTTTATCCCACAATATATATATATATATATATATATATGCTGGAGTAATGGATGGTGCCTCGGATTAGGAAACACCACATGATGGGTCGTGGGATTTGCAATGGCAATAACAATCAATATATATATATACATATATATATATATATATATTTTTTTTTTTTTTTTTTTTTTTAATCGTATCACCCCAAGCAAGGCCGGAGGCCTCTATCATGCAAGGGGTTAAAGAAGGGTTGGAGGAAGAGCAGATAGGAGTGGCAAGGGAGGGGATGTGGTAAAAGAGAAAGACAGTGGGTTGATCAAGGCAAGGGGGCCACAGTAGATCCGGAGCGAGAGCAGATAGGAATGAAAAATGAAAGGATGTGGAGAAGGGAAGTGGATAGATCAAGGCAACTGGAGATGTCGATTGACGCTACACTTAAACCGTTGGAGATTGTATTTGTCAGGGAAACAGTAATAGGGAAGGGAGTTCCATAGGCGAGATGTGCGAGACATGAAGCTATTGGAGTAGCAGAGACGTCTACATCTAACAGTTTCCACTCCTCAGAGCAATTACCGTGGAAGTACTTGTAAAAAAGGCAGAGCGAGGCAACATCGCGTCTGTGACAGAGCGACTGCAGACGAGATGACAGATCAGAGCCAATCACATTGCCTATCCGTCTCTGGATCTTATCAAGAACCCTGAGGCAAACAGCAGGGGCCCCAGACCATATATGGCAGCAATATCCATGCAAGGGCGAATGGTCGATTTATAGACTTGAAGGATCGATTCCGGGGAGAAAAATTTCCTGGCTCGGCACAGAGAACCAACTTTCCTTGCGGTGATATATATATATATATATATATATATAAGAAAATAATAGGAAAGAACAGTCAGATTTATAATCTAGAGTTCTTCGGTTTCGAAACATAGAAATATCTGTGTCACAATGTATACATATTTTTTTTTTTTAATTATTATATATATATATATATATATATATATATATATATATATACACACACACACAGGGTGCGATGGATAAATTGTCAACTTAATGGTGCAAAAATGAAGATAACACTGACATCTTATTTTAACAGATATTTACCAAAATTACACAAAAATATCTTGAAATATTAAGAGTAAATTTATTCAATAAAAACGCCATACAACTACGACCTCCAGATGACTTTGGAATCTCTTGCAACTCTTATGGACAGTCTCCTTATTTATGTTCATGAATGCTGCCATAATCCTTGCCTTCAGTTCATCTTTGGCGTTACAAGGAGTTTTTGTTGGTCTTTTGATCAACTGCACTCCACACATGATATTCAAGGGGGTTGCTGTCTCGGGAGTTAGGTGGCCACATGTAAGGGTGATGTGGTCACAGAAATTGTCTGACAGCCATGACTGGGTTCTCCTGCTTGTGTGGCATGGTGCAGAGTCCTGTTGCCAGCCATAGGGTCTTCCAGCAGCCACCCTCTTGACCCAGGGTAGCACTACCTCGTCAAGGCGCTTGATGTAGGCCTCTGTGTTGAGTCTGAGGCCCTGTGGGAAGATGAATGGAGGCATAACATCGCCATCAGTCGTGATCGCTCCAAACATCATTAGACTCACCCAACTCTTTCTGAATCCTCTGCACTGTCCTCACGTTAACTCCAAACACTTTGTTCATATTGGAGCTTCCGGTGCGAATGCCAAGCAGTACAACATGCCATTTCCAAATTTCTGGTGGAGTGAATTGCCTCATGGTGCTCAACAGACCCCACTATACTGGGTTGTTGACAAAATCAAAAACAAACAAAATGCATGCGCAAAATTAAAAATATAAAATGGTGAGAATTTACTCATCACATCCTGTATGTGATGATGGACTCTCTTGTCAATTTTGATGTCCGAGGATCCAACAACCTCATTCAGTTTTATGTTTGCATCGTATATAACACTTCAGTCCCACTAGTGACCTGCATACAAGTCCGCATATTGTGCAACAGTGAGGATCTCGGGACAGAGTCAAAGGAATATTTGCTGGAGCTTTTGCCATTGTCTTTCATCTCTTAGCCAGTCAATACGACTGATATAAAAATTTCTAATACTACTCCAACACAAATATCTTCAGTTATTTCTAACTTGCTCACATTTAGTATGAGGCACATTGACAGCTAAAAGGTTACTCTTTAACATGTCTTTATACCTGAGCCACAGCTGTTCGCTAGTCCTTTGTCCACTGTCAAGCTGGCTATACATGAGGACCTTAGTTATTCTGTCGTCACTCATCCTTGCAATATGACCACCCAGTGAAGCTGTGACTGCATCAGGAAAGTCTCAATTCCACCAATATTGCATTTTGTGAGAAAATCAACAATGGATACCCTACATATATATATATATATATATATATATATATATATATATATGATGAAAATGTGGAAAAGACAAAGCAAAATATGTGAGTTTCTGCAGGGCACCTGATAGACTGCAACCTGAGTTATGTAGGCAAGACAGGTAGATCATTGAAATCTCGCATTTCCGAACATAAACGTGATATTCGCCTCGGTAATCTAAGCAGTGCTTTAGTTATACACATAGCCAAATCTGATCACAATTTTGATTTCGACTCTGTGAAGATCTTAAAATATATCCACAATAAAAACCTTAGGCAGATTTATGAGGCTGGCATGATAGCCACCTCACACACAGTAAATAACCGACCAGGGTTTTTTCAGATAGCGAGCTGTGTAGCAAGATTAATGCGTGACAAACGTACCGATAAGCTATAGTTTTAAATAAGTCCCCCTCACCTTCCACTTAGGACACACTCTTTTCCCTGTGCGCAGGTCTTCGTAGTGCCGCCTACGCGACGCCAGCGTATCCGACTCCAAGAAAGAATACTCTGACTTCAGAATTTCAGTTTTTCTGTTTCTGACCAGTCCTGTATATATCGTCTCTTCATCAAATTTAAATCTAATATAAATATGTCTCCATTAACCATGTCCCGAAGAAGGTCTATTTGACCGAAACGTCTGACGTCGACAGAATAACAAAAACAAAAACAAAAATAAAAACAGTAAACACATATTCGGATTTTGCTTTGTCTTTTCCACATTTTCATCATACCGTCGGATCTACATCCACACATTTGCTTATATATATATATATATATATATATATATATATATATATATATATATATATATATATATATTGTCCTGCCTATAAACAACAAACCATATCAGTCAATGTAAAATACAACCCAATATAAAAATTTCCAAAGTATAGAGTAAATTCTCAGCTAGGTGAACCAACTACTATTACCACTACTACTACTCCCACTAATCCCGTAGCGCTATCTTTACCCATCCCTCCTCTTTCACCTTCCCTCCCCACTACCAATCTAATGTATCTGTCCAGTGAATTTTCTTCATTTATGGAGGAGATTTCGATCCAAACAGTTGAACATCTCGGGGTTCATGATATAAATTTATAATCGAAATGGGTAATTACAGTCTCCGTCTTCTTCTTATCCTTATAATGCTCTGTAGTTTACATTGAGCTCTCCCTGGATTTATATCCTCCTAGGAATTATTCCTTTCCAGTCACAAGCTGGTAAGATTTATATATATATATATATATATATATATATATATATATATATATATGATAGAAATTGTTAGGAGGATTTGATAATTATAATTAAGTAATTCATTGAGTCTAAAAGAAACCTCAACAGAACGCAGAAAGCACTGGACGGCTGTTGGAACAGTTGGTATGGTGTTTTCTTGACAACCTGTCAGGGTTTCAATTCTCGGTAGTGGATGCGCACTGCTGATGAGTCCCAAATATAGGATGAAACTGCTGTCCAGTGCTTTCTGCATTCTGTTGAGGTTTCTTTCAGACTCAATGTATTACTTAATTATATATATATATATATATATATATATATATATATATATATATATATATATATATATATATATATATATATATATATATCAAAACAAGTTTGATTAAAAATAACTGACAATGTGTCTGTTTAATTTTTTATTGTATTTTTCCAATTTTCGGATAGCACTCAAAGTTATAGATAAACTGTTTGAAGTTCATATTTTCAATTTTCACAGTCATTATCAAGAACCGATGTGGTGTCTGTGTGGTAGGCAGAATTGCTTTGTCTGCAACTTGGTATTCTTTGGGAAGCTTGATGCTTGAAATGGTCAAGCAAAGCATCATATTTCACAGTGATTGGGAACGAAGCCACACAAAAAGTTTACAATTTATTTATTTATTAATTTAAATTGTTTTTATTTTCTTATTTTTTATTTATTATTTTATTTTATTATTATAATACTGATGTGCACACATTTAATTATATCATGCACTTTAAGATACCTTCTCCTGTGGTAAATGATATTTCATTTAATGTCGGCTTTTGTATAATAATATCTTTCTAGAGTTTTGAACCTTTCCTTGCATTTAGTACTGTAGAGTATTTTGGTGTTGTCAACTAGTATTTGTCTTATGTTCATAGTTGTATTTTGGTTTGGTTTGTTTGGTTTGGTTTGGTTTGTTTTATGGCATATCAACATCTCAATGGGTTATTTAATGCAGAGAATTTTTATTGCTGGTAATTTTCTTTTTCAAAAATGTACAGCTAGTAATAATTTTTTTACAAAGTATTTCTGGTATTAAAACCTATTTTTACACTTTCATAGTGTTTTGACCCCAGTTAAGGGGTTAACTATTTGCCCATAGCTGGGACCCTGACAGGTGCTACAACTCCAGGTCAGGGTGGACCTGGGAAAAACCAACAATTAAGAGGTGGTTCCATGCTCCTCAAAACCTCCTGATCAGCAGAGGCCTTGCTGTTGGACGTAGTTTATCGTCTTACCCAGGACACGGATGTAGTTTATCGTCATACCCAGGACGGAGTTGTATTTTGATCATTCATATATATATTAATAATAAATATATATTTTCTGCCACACCCCATTAGTCCAGTAAGTTTTCAATTAGTGCCTGCCTGGAATTCAAAGTTTTGCAATTGGCCAGGAAGAAAATGTTTTATTAATACCACCACTTAATGTGCAATGTGTGTGTGTGTGTGTGGTTCGAAGATTTGAGGCCACCCTCCAGATTTAATAACCTTCTTTGCTTTGATTAACTCCTACTAAGGCAGAGAGAGGATGCTTGGTGGAGTGAGGAATAGCAACTCAGAAAACTGAGTTCAAGTTCAAATCGAGTTTGTTGCATTGACTTATGCACAAATATCCTTGTATGTATGTATGTTGCGGCATTCACCGTGGATCGGTTAAGCCGGCTCCTTCCAAGGAATTCACCGCGTCCGGAACGAAGGCCGACCAAGCACGGCGATCTGTCGCCAATGCTGAAACGAGCAACAGCCATTCCCGATTCCAACGGCGGCGAACTCTTGAAACGGAGTAACAAGGGAGTTTTGAACTTCACACTCGGTCCCCACACCTCGCGTGCTATCCCAGTGGAGGGAGGAATATGCTCTTACTTGCCGCAGAATTTCCACAGACGCAGAGGCAGGAGTAACCAAGAGGCCGCCGGATGCCGGTGCAGACGCCGAGTGGTTTTGAATTCAGAGTTGACCTTCTCCTAGACCAGTTGCCATCCAAGGCTATAGAACCCAGTCTGTCCTGCTATTTACCCATAGTTGGAGGGAGAAGAAGAGGATTCACACCTTTCCCAAGGGTGTTAGCATGTAAGTGAATGTAACGGATTCGACTGGAATTCGAACTTGGCTCTACGATTCCTCAATCCGAGCTGTTATCCATTACTCCACCGTGCCTCCTCTTGGGAAAGGTATGAATCCATCTCTTCTTCCCCCCAACTATGGGTAAATAGTAAGACAGACTGTGTTCCGTAGCCTTGGTTGGCAACTGATCTAGGAGAAGGAAAACTGAATTTAAACCAGCCTATAGAGGGTTAGACTTTGTCAGGAAACATCACTGCAGCTGCAGTATGTGGTGCTCGTCTGACTTTGATCAGTTATGAGACTCATCATCATAAAGTTAGGATCCTAAAACTATTTAACCCATGGCATCCAATTTTTTAGAGAAGAAGTTACCTAAATTTTATAATCCACCAGTCCTAAGACTATCATTAGCCAGTAAAATGAACTGAAATTTTAAGGAAACTTTATACAGTAAAGGGATTATTCTCTTATTATTATCCATATATTAAATATCAATGTGTCGCTGTGTTGCGCATTTCAATTTTACTCCTAGAGGTCATAACCCTTCATATCATACCATTTTGGAATCAGGCCAAAGTTAAAAACATTCTGGGCCAGACCCGGATCTGCAATCTGGGAATTCTGGATTCCCAAGCTTTTATTACTGCGATTGTTTTCGGCAAATTTTTTACGTGATTTTTTTGTGACAAAATGTTTGTACAATAACAATTTTTAAAACTTAGAAATAAATTTGGGAATACACAAATTTAATTGTGAAATCCAGCAAAAGTCACCCATGAAATAAAAATAATTGTTTGTACAGAAAGTAAGGACCCACGTACATCAAATTATCTTTAAATTAAGTGGCAAGAGGAGAATTATTATTGAAATTTTATTAAGGCATGATTAAATATTAATGCAATACTTAAATACAGCAATCAATTTTAGGTTCTTCTGTAGGTTATTGTTGCCTATTGCATCTACTCCTCCTTACCTATTGTGATGAAGGACCAATCAAGAGCCCTTTGCAGGAGCAAGTTTAAATGCTGCCCAGTAGGGTGGATTTTAAGCTGGTTATTGAATATATCATAAAACCCTACAGGAAGAAAAAGTTCCTCTGGCCTGAACTGAGCTAGTAAATTAGTTTTTGAAAAGGACACATGAACTTCTATTTTAGGCAAACTCTGTAGTATTAATGCAAATAAAGTTTGTTACTTAACTGATTGATGTTATATTCAGTGCTTTGACTCCAGAGTTTTGTAGACTAACTTTTTTGTCATTGTTCAGGTCACTTGTCAGGAGGTTTCAGCAACTGACTACTGTTTTTCTCATTTTCCGTTATCTTTATACTAAGATTGAATTAAATCATGCACTAGTTGAGATGCTCTTATTGTTGGTGCTTGGTTGATTTTTCCTCCTTTTGTGTGTGTGTGTATGTGTGTTTGTGTCTGTGTGCATATGTGTAGGTGTCAAATGTTGTGGTTATGTATAAATATGAGTGTGAGTGCCTGTGTATGTTTTCAAGCAGCAGTCCCTCTCTAATACATGTTTCATTAAAAATGACTCACAAGGTTTTTTGGTTCATTTTTATTGCATTTTTCTGCCATATGTATACAAGAAATTCCTTTTTTTTAAGTTAATGCAGAAATTGTCCAAATGGTAGTTTGTTCCAAGGACTTTTGGACAATCTATTGGGCATTTTCAAGGATTTTGGTTGTGCTGTTGTAAATGTTGTGAAAATGCTATTGCATATATATATATATATATATATATATATATATATATATATATATATATATAAAAATAATAAGAAAGAACAATTTATAATTGAAAATGTGCCCTCCACCAGGTTTCAAACTCGCTTCACCATTTTCAGCAGAAACTACTGTTTGATCTGAGGTGCCTTAGATCACTCAGCCACAGAGGGCATCGCGACCCACCAGGGTTCAATTTACTGTTTTAAGGAATACACCTTTCCTCATTCAGTTATTGCCAAAGGCCTATATCTACCCGGTTTTGTATCAGAAATGTAAACAAAATAATTTTTAATGAATTAATGGAATTAATTTTAAGCTGACACTTATTACATGAAACGTGGATACTCATGTTTGAAATAGACGCTCCATTTTTTTTAAACATGTGTATTATGTCTACCAGTCTATTAACAAGAAATATGTATGTAAATCTGTGTCTGTGTTTGTGTGCGCACGCGATCATATGTGTGTGTGTGTGTGTGTGTGTTGCTCTCCCATTCCCGGTTTATGGAAATATTTCACTTACCAACAACGTCGTCGTTATTGTGTCATTCCTTTTAGTCTCTTAAGAAAAGCTAAACCGTTCAACCAGATCCTTTAATCACCTTTAGACTACAACAGATAGACGACGTTACATCCCTGCCTCAACCACCGCTATAGTAAGCCTCACCCTTCCATGACCCCAGAACTCTACATCAAGGACCCTACATCTGGACCAGGTATCATAAAGGCTAAAAATAATCAGTCCTTCGGAATTCAACATTTTGTTGATTCATAATTACTTTTTGGCAATTGGCAAATAAATAAATGTTCTTCTCTTAAGTAGTAGGGTAAACTGGAACCTCTAGCTGTGGTTGGTAACTGGTCTAGGAGAAGGACAACTCTAAATTAAAAATCAAGCTAGCTGAAGATGTACAAAGATGGTCGGACAATGGGTGCAAATATTGTGTCAGTAAAACGGAAACATGATGGATTACAACAACTATGGATGATCCCACTGGAGAGTGATTATCAAGAATGCTGTTGAAAGCAATGGGCAGTGGATCCAATGAAGGATGGATAGATGGATGTATAGTGAATAGATAGATAGGAACCAAGGCCATACCTATTATGTCCTTGATATGAACCGATTGAGTGATCAAACTCAGATAGATAGATAGATATGAACCAAGGTCATACCTATTATGTCCTTGATATGAACCGATTGAGTGATCAAACTCAGATAGATAGATAGATATCAACCAAGGCCATACCTATTATGTCCTTGATATGAACCGATTGAGTGATCAAACTCAGATAGATAGATAGATATGAACCAAGGTCATACCTATTATGTCCTTGATATGAACCGATTGAGTGATCAAACTCAGATAGATAGATAGATAGATATCAACCAAGGCCATACCTATTATGTCCTTGATATGAACCGATTGAGTGATCAAACTCAGATAGATAGATAGATATGAACCAAGGTCATACCTATTATGTCCTTGATATGAACCGATTGAGTGATCAAACTCAGATAGATAGATAGATATCAACCAAGGCCATACCTATTATGTCCTTGATATGAACCGATTGAGTGATCAAACTCAGATAGATAGATAGATATGAACCAAGGTCATACCTATTATGTCCTTGATATGAACCGATTGAGTGATCAAACTCAGATAGATAGATAGATATCAACCAAGGCCATACCTATTATGTCCTTGATATGAACCGATTGAGTGATCAAACTCAGATAGATAGATAGATATGAACCAAGGTCATACCTATTATGTCCTTGATATGAACCGATTGAGTGATCAAACTCAGATAGATAGATAGATATGAACCAAGGCCATACCTATTTTGTCCTCGATATGAACCGATTGAGTGATCAAACTCAGATAGATAGATAGATAGATATGAACCAAGGCCATACCTATTATGTCCTTGATATGAACCTATTGAGTGATCAAACTCAGATAGATAGATTGATAGATAGATAGATAGATAAGTAAGACTGAGAGAGTGATATGAAGAGAGAGACAGATAGATGTGAACACACGGAGCTAGCTAGCTAGATATGAATAAACTGAGATAGATATCAGGTTGGTGCAAAAGCAATGCCCGATTTCAAGGTCTATATTAAAAATGAAAAAAATCCCATGATTATGAAAATATTTATTCATTAACATAACCTCCTTTGTTTTCTAGAACATCATTCCATCTGTCAAAGATCTTATAAATGCCACGCCTGTAAAGTCCCTTATGTTTTGAAGCAAAATATGAATTCAACTCATTTTCAAATTCTTCATGCCAACTTAAGTCCATCCAAATAATTCTGTAGTCTCCGAAACAAATGATAATCAGAAGGAGCAAGGTCAGGAGAATATGGTGGATGAAGCAATATTTCTCAACCAAGCTCTTCCAAAAGATTTTTAGTCAGCCGAGCTGTGTGAGGACGAGCGTTATCGTGATGGATGATGACAGCCTTTCTGTTCACTAAGGAAAGTCGCTTTTAGTTTTCAAACGACGAAGTTGATCACAGTACAGATTAACTGTAATTGCTTGATTGTTATTTAACAGTTTGTAATGGACAATTCCTCCAATATCCCACCATACACACAACATACATAATCTCCTTTCTCCCTCTTGGTTGTTGAACTGATCGTCCGCCTCGACTGATCCACGATCGGCGGCGTTTAACGTTATGCTAAAGGACCCACTTCTCATCACCTGTAACAAGTCTACCTAAAAATGGTTCCTGAAGATGTCGTGAAAGCAATCATTCATAACAAGCAATACACTGTTTCAGATTCTCTGGAGACGGTTTGTGTGGGCCCCCTTTCCTAATCACTGAAACCTTTCCGATCCTTTTGTGGCCCGGTTGTATGGTCTACGTTAAATTGTTCTGTAAGTTTCCTAGAGGTAATGATGGGAATGTCTTTGACAACAGCTCCCCAATCTTCGGAATCCATTTTTTGTTTTGTTTTTTAGATGGATCTCTTTTTGCTCGTCTTTCAAACTGAAATCCCCACTTCGGAAACGGACAAACCACCTCCTGAAATTTCTTTCATTCACTGCATCATGTCCATACGGTCTCTTAATTTCCTGCTGCACTTGCATTGGCACCTTTGTGAAACTCGTGCAGTAAAATATGTCGAATGTGACCTTTAGACAGGACGAATATGGATGCGAATATTGCAGAAGATCATGGAAAATATTTTTATAATCTGAAAGAGAAAGGTTTAAATTACTGTTGGGGCGCACCCACCTTCACAACCACAATAGACTGATCCTTTTATTATAAATAGAACAGTAGTTCTAGAGACTGTGAGCAGTGTAGTGCAGTGCAGAGTGAGACTTCTGTAGTGATCAGTTACACTTCCGTTTCTCGACCGGAAGATACCGCTGGACTTTATTACTATTACTTATTGTTACTACTAACCTACGTTCGTTCTACTACTAATCTCTCTGATGTAATACCTCTCTGTATATACCAGTATTTTTCCCTACGACTGTGTTTGTTCGTTATTACCATATACTCACGTTATTACCATATACTCAACATCTCAACAGTGGCGACGAAGGATGTTGTATTGATCTCAACAATTACTTATCGTGAGATTTCTTAATTATAACGAGAAGCACGACTTTCATGAAGACTATCTAAAAGTCTCTTCGCAAAAATCGGACATTATTTTTGCAGTAGCTTGATACAGAGATAGAGAGCATCTGACAGGAATAGATAGATGGATAAATATCCATTTACCTATTACTGTCTATCTGATGTTATATATATATATATATATATATATATATATATATATATATATATAGAGAGAGAGAGAGAGAGATGGATAGATATGAATAGGCTGTGACAGATACATATATATGATTAGACTGTACTAGACACATATTAGACTGTCATAGATACATATATATATTATTAGACTGTAATAGATATATATATGATTAGACTATAATGTATATATATATATATATATATATATATATATATATATATATATATATATATATATATATTTGTCATCCACAGATAGACTGTTTCACAGCTCATCAGTGTGGCTAGACGTCCGGTTGCCTCTAGCTAGGATCGAAACCCGACTGAATTTGCGTCAGTCCGAACTTCTCCCACTAAGCCGTCAGCGTACGGTACGGGATGAAGGTGAATTTTAGCGTGTTTTTATTTTTAGATTTAGATAAACACGCAGTGACTGACAGTGACTCAATTCTGTCGAAGAGTCGTGCAGTATTAGCTTAAATAGTCACTGTTTACAAATTCACACCTCAAACCAGAGGGCTCAACCGAAATTTAGAATGTAATAGATATCTATCTATCTTTCTCAGACTGTTGTCTTAGAAAGATAGATATGAACAAGTGATATATAGATAGAGAGAGAACAGGCGATATATATATGAACAGACGATATATATGTATATTTATATATATATATATATATATATATATATATATATATATATATAGAGAGAGAGAGAGAGAGAGATGAATAGTATGAGATAGAGAGATAGATGAACAAGTGATATATATATATACATACATATATAAATATAGATAGATAGATATGAACAGACGATATATATATATATATATATATATATATATATATATATATATATATATATATATATATATATATATATATATATATATATAGAGAGAGAGAGAGAGAGAGAGAGAGAGAGAGAGAGAGAGAGATAGATAGATAGATAGTAATAATTTATTATATGTCCTGGGTGTGCCAACTGAAAATAAAATTTGATTAAAAATAAATATTCAACTGTAGAAAAAGAAATAACTTCTCTAAAAAATGCACACCTGTTTAAGTTAGAAAACCAGAAAAATGTTATTCAATAAAACCAGACAGGTGACATGATACTAAACACTCTCATCGGTCACTACTCTGGGTCCCATAGGCTATGTGGGAATGGATTAGAGTGGTGTTTGAACACGCATTGTCATATCTTCGCTCCTAGGCTTGACTATAGCGTACAACACCTCGATGTAGGCAAGTGGCACTGTTGCTGGGCGGATATCTGATCGCTTAACACGTTTCTTTCTCTTGTCATTTTCATAAGGTTGTATATTGGTGTGGGACTTTGGGGTTAAAATGAACAGTTGATTTACCCACATCAAGAAGATTAATGGAGGATGATAATGATGAGGAAACACACAGGTAATTTTAACAAAACAAGATAAGGAATTTATTTATGAATTTACACACTTGAAGACATGTCAATATCTCGTTTCAGGAAAATAAATCAGAAAATTTTAAAGTCCATAGTTTTAAGAAACTGTCATGAAGAGGAGATGTTCATACAACAGATTAAATGATCTAATTCAAAATAATATTCAAAAATGTTTAAAACAAAGGTAAGAGAGTTCGTTGCTCACAGAAGGGATATATGATTGCATATGAAGATGAAGAGAGTTTGAAATACTTAGCTTTCTTGGATTGTTGAAATAAAGTTCTTTGAAGTGTCAAGTCCTTTTTCTTAATAATTGTAAATTGTGAATTGTCATGACTATTCTGAGAAAGGTAGTCCAATGGTTTTATATTATCTTCTTCACAATTTTGAATTCATATTGACCTATCAAGGCAGAAGAGCCCTGTCTGCTTTGCTATTTTATCCATAGCTGAATATAGAAAAGATGGATTTATGCCTTTCTAGTAAGCATTAACACAAAGTGAACACAATAGCCTGCCAGTGACCATTACACCACCCACACATCTCAGTACGGTTTAGTCATACTGTAAAGGAAAAGGTCATTATGTAATAAAAATATCATTATTGTTAGAAAGGCTTACGGCCACATCACATTGAAACACCGGATCCTGTATGACCCCCAAAGCTCACAAAAGGGATATATGGTTTGCATACTTTCAAAATTAGTCAAAGGGAGATAGTTTGAAATACTTACCTTGTTGGATTGTTGAAATGAATTCTTTGAAGAGCCATTTGCTTGGTTAAAAGAATGATAATAAAATTAGCAAGTAATTTTACACTGGCGAAAATTTCAAGCTGATTGCATGAACAGAAACGAAACCTTTCACATAATTTCAGACACTATTGTTAATTTAATTTTTTCCCCTTATTTTATATAAAAATGGATTTCGCATAGGCTCGCGAATTTCTTTTCTGTCTTTTTCTATGCTCAATGGCTAATTTCTGTGAAGACAAGGTTTTCATTGCTCCAAAGAAAATTTCACGTAGGCTCGCCAATTTCTTTTCTGTATTTTTCTAGGCTCAATGGTTAATTTCTGTGAAGACAAAATTTTCATTGTTCCAAAGAAAATTTCACATAGGCTCGCGAATTTTTTCTCTCTCTGTTTCTAGGCTCAATGGCTAATTTCTGTAAAGACAAGGTTTTCATTGCTCCAAAGAAAATTTCACATAGGCTAGCGAATTTCTTTTCTCTCCGTTTCTAGGCTCAATGGCTAATTTCTGTGAAGACAAAGTTTTCATTGCTCCAAGGAAAATTTCACATAGGCTCGCGAATTTCTTTTCTCTCTGTTTCTAGGCTCAATGGCTAATTTCTGTGAAGACAAGGTTTTCATTGCTCCAAAGAAAATTTCACGTAGGCTCGCGAATTTCTTTTCTGTCTTTTTCTAGGCTCAATGGCTAATTTCTGTAAAGACAAAATTTTCATTGTTCCAAAGAAAATTTCACAGGTTTGCGAATTTCTTTCCTGAATTTGAAGGGGGTGGGTAAAGGGGGTTGTTATTATTTTGTACTCACTACAGTAGTATTCATATAAAATATAAATTTTATTACAACCGAATTATGTACAATAATTGATCATGTGCAATATAGTTGAACAATTCAATTAGAACATTTGAAAATAAATACAATGTATCTAAATACAAATTAGAGACATGTCATAATAGATCATTCCATCTTAAATCAATCGATGTTTTGTGGCAAGTTTTAACATCAACTTGGGATTTTTCTCGGTAAAAAGTTGAATAATTTTAACACATTCAAAATTATGGATAAAAAATAATGAATTTTTTATACTTTTTTCGCGATGTCGCGTGAAGAAAAGGAATTCACGGATTTTGAAAAAACCAAAAAAGAAAAAACGATCGTTCGTTAAGCTTTTCCTTTTTCTTCCTGTTGTTTTTAAAAATGTGGGAGTGCTGGCAGGATATGACACCGGTTCTTTTTAAAGTCTTTATTTATTTTCAATCCCAGTAGCCCTTTGCGTGTTAGTGGCAATATCGCCTTGCTTGATTAAAAAAAAATAAGATAATTGAAAGGTGCTTTATGTCTGTAAATAAATAAAAACTTTTCTAGTGTTTTTAGCAAAAGTTTTACTTTTATATTTTTATTTCAAAAACACCCTTTTTTTTTAAAAAAAAAGAAGAAATATTTTATATAAAATAAATAATTTATTAATAATAATTTTATTGAATTTTTTATGGTTTATCAACCTTTTACAGGTTATTTAAAACCAGAAATATTTTCAGATGGTAAGGTTTTTGATGGCGGGGGGGGATAATAATGATTTAGTGACAAAAGTCCTACCTATAGCTAGTGGGGGAGAAGAGGTGGATTCATGCCTTTCCCAAGGTTATTTGCGAGTAAGTGAATATAACGGACCCGACTGGAATTCGAACTCGGCTCTCCGATTAACAATTCTGAGCCATTAACCATTACCACCTGCAAATTCTAAGTTTACAGTACCTGATATTCCCAAGCGGTCACCCATCTAGATATAGGTGAAGTTCGACGTTGCTTAACTTCGGTGATCGTACGAGAAACTGTGGTTCAACATGATATGGCTGTAAGCGAATAATAATTTTTTAAAAATCTGTAATATTCTACAATTCATTTATTTATTATTCATTAGTTAACTTTACAACTGTTTATTTAAAAATAATTGAAATTCATCATCATCATCATCATCATCATCATCATCATCAAAACATTGTGATAACAACAAAGATGAGGACAATAGTCCGAATACAAATTTGTCATTTCTGTAAAAAAGACTTTTAAAATCATTTCACTCCATGCAAGGCAGTAAAGCCACTAAGACACAAGAGGTTACTGAGTGTGAAAGAATAAGAAAAAAGAGAAAAAATATGAAGTAGCGAGAACAATAGAAGAAGAGTAATCAAGAAGAGTGTAGATAACGATTGACACTGCATTTAAAGCATAGAAAGCATAAAGTTGGAAAAGTGTTTCCCAAGCGAGAAGTGCGATAGAAGAAAATGTTAGCATAGAACTTACGGTAACGTCTACCCATTTCAACTGTAAAATGATGAGACCTAACTGCCAATCTATTACTGCGCTTAAATTCATAAGGTCTAGGTACCACAGAGGAAAGTAATATTTATTTTGAAAATGCAGAAATGTGGCACAAGGCCAAAATCGAAGGATAGGGGAAGGCTGGTTTTCAATCTGTCTTATCTTAAACTTAGCTAGCCACAATTATTGACCCAAACATACCACGGTATTCCTTACACCAAAACAACACATTCTTACTACAGCCACCATAATACCTCAAAGCCTTCATGGAGTCGTAACTAGTTCTCATGTGTACAATTTGTCTGTGAGGGGGGGGGGGTAAAAATAACAACTTTTAAAAATGAAACTCCAATGAATATTTACGATGATTACAATTTTATATACAAGAAACTAAACGAAATGGTGTTAGCAATAAAAAGATAGAGGAAAGTGCATTAGAACAATTACCATGAAAGTAATTATAAAAAAGGTCCAGGGAAGGGGCGGTGGAAAAGTGACTAAAGCCGAGATGCCAGGTCAGGACCAATAATATTGCTGATTCTTTTTTGGGTGTTATCAAAAATCTCTAAATAAATAGCAGGAGCACTGGACCATATGTGGCAGCAATATTCAAAGCATGGACGAATGATAGACTTATAAATATGTATGATAGATTCTGGCGAGAAAAATGTTTTGAAAATAGCCTCTCTTCATAATTTTGTGGAATTTGTTTTCCGTTGTGATTGTAAAACTGAAAATCGTAAAATTAAAAGGGAACGGACCCTTTTAAACTTTGATCATTTTCAGTTGTGCAGCGAGGCTACTTGCATTATTCTCATTATTCGAATTGTTACCCTCATCTTCATTACCGGAGACTCACTTACCACCTATCAGACCGGAGTGCCGTCAGACAACACATTAACAAGCAGCACAAGAATCATAGTAACATTGGACAGATATATCGCACCCGGCCGGAAGTTACTGTCGCCTACTCAAACATCTGAAAGCGTCACATCGGAAAGCAGAACGAATGCCGTTAATTTCCGGTGACTCAGCATTTTCAGACATCGAAACACAAAAAAAACAAAAAAAAAAACAAAAACAAAACGAAACATACACAACTAAAAATAATGACCAGAAACTAATTTATACACACATGGTGCCCAAATGAAACCCATGTTTACATTCAAAAGTGGAAGGTAAATTTTAGTCGACAACCAAAAGAACTAGGCAACGATGCTAACCGCGGCCGACATAAACACAGCCGATTTCTTCCACCAAATAACTTGGCCCCGGGTAGAGCGACACGCTCCCCCTCTCCCCTGACCGACCCTCGTCGCTGACCACAAGAAGCAGCCAAGCCTAGCATCAGCAGCAGCCACCAGTGAAGCTAGCCGCTCCCAGTCCGGTTGCCGAACTCAGCAGCAGCAACTGAACAAGCCAAACCCAGCAACAGCAACAGCAGCAGCAGCCCAGGCCGATTCTTAGGCAATAGTCCTTCTAAGGACTACCAAACGACATTCGTATGCGATAGTCCTTCTAAAGAATGCCAAGCTACATTCTTATGCGATTGTCCTTCTAAGGACTACCAGACCACATTCGTATGCGATAGTCCTTCTAAAGAATGCCAAGCTACATTCTTATGAGATAGTCCTTCTAAGGACTACCAGACCACATTCTTATGCGATAGTCCTTCTAATGACTGCCTAGCTACATACTTATGCGATAGTCCTTCTAAGGACTACCGTATAGTGCTGAGGTAGCCTGTTCGTCCTTAGGGTGACGGTCACAAGGGATGCAGCTTATCCCTTGTGACCGTCACCCTAAGGACGAACAGGCTACCCCAGCACTGCCTTGCCTGCCTCTGGTCTGCCTCCCTGAAACAAGACGATCTTTCGATTGGCACTCCCAGACTTCATATCGGATTACTCAGAACGATACCTGTACATACCTTTGCCAGATTGATGAATAAAATTTGGCTTAGATTTTAAAATCCTCGCCTTTGTTATCCTTGCTTCGATCGAATTATCCTACATAATTTTTCTGTTTGCGGGGTTAACAGCACCTGCTTGACGTCCCGCAACAGATACTCACAAACAATGCCTTAATACAAGCAAAATCAAACAGTGAAAACCAGCATATGATCATCGAAGCCATACTTACAGAACAAAAGCAACCATTTATAAATAAAAACAATTATAATCCTGAAATGTATATGAAAATAAAATAAACACACACACGTCACACATGTAACAACACTCTTTGCTCACGTGGCTACACTCACCAGTCCTACGAAACTCACCATTTGTCTCTACGTACCCCGATGAGGACTCAAAAAACTTGTAAGGAAAATACATAATTAAAACATTAACGAATATTAATAACAAAAACATTGTTCTTTGCACTGACGATGGTCTATTAATTCTAAAAATATTAATATAATATTTAATATTAATATTAATAATATAATATAATTTACTTTCAATAAATAATAATATAATAATATAATAATAATATAATATAATATTAATAATATAATATTTAATATTAATATTAATATATAAAATTTTGTAACGAATATTAATAACTAAAACATTCTTCTTTACAGTGACGATGGTCTATTAATTCTAAAAGAATTACAACGGCAGAACTACAGAAAAAAAAAACAAGAAAAATAAAAACCTTCAAAACCCTAGAATTTACAATCGATATAAAATCGAATCAAAAAATAGTAAATTTCTTTGATATAAAATTCAACCTAAACAACGGAACCTACAAACCATACAGAAGACCAAACAACCCAATATACATTAACAATAATTTTAACCATCCTCCTAACGTATTTAAACAAATACCCATATCTATAAAAGAAAAGAATTTCAGCAAATTCTACTAGCCTAAAGATATTCAATGAAATAAAAAAATTATACGAATCAGACCTAACGGATATTGAAACTAAAATACAAAAACGAAAACAATTCAAACAAAAGAAATATAATAAAACATAAAATATAATAAAATAAAAATATAATACAGCAATACAATAAGAACAAAAATAGGGAAATATTTTTCAAAATAATTGACAAACTCTTTCCTAAAAACAGCAAATTATCAACAAAAATAACAATCAAAATTAGTTACATCTGCGCGGAGAAAATAATAACTAAACACAAAAAAACTACCCAACAAAACCAAGAAGAGTTACAACAAAAATAACAATAATGCAGCAAAATAACGGCAATAAATGAAACGGCAGAAACAAAGAAAATTGCCCGCTTAACAATATGTGTTTAACCAATAGCATAATATAAAAAGCTATCGTAAATCATACCATTAACACAGACGAAAAAAATTACATAGGGACCACAAAAAAATAAATAAATAAAAACTTTTAAAGAAAGATATTATAACCACAAAATGTCATTCGAATGAAAAAATACACAAACAATAGAACGTTATCAAATACATATGGCGCCAACAATATCCCCACCAAAATCAAATGGGAAAATATAAAAAGAGAAGCTCTATTAATAGTAAAAATTGTAAATTATGCTTAGACGAAAAATGAGCAATAATTCGTTTTAAAAACCAAAATAAACTCTTAAAGAAGAAAGTTGAAATAATGGGAAAATATAGGCATATGAATAAATATTTGTCATCTAGGCAATAACTGATTAAATAAATATAAATAAAATGAATATAATATAAACTTTAAATAAATAAATGAAATAAAAAATATAATATAAACATTAGATATTTAAATAAAAGAAACAAATATAATAAACTTAATTTGTCGCAGTTAGCTCCTCCTCATTTCCTTAACCCGTCAACAGGGGTCTCTCTCTCTCTCCCGGGAGTATAAATACTGGCTGACCTTTCGCTTCTTTCTCTCTTTTCTCTGCTTACGCGCACGTGCAAGCAACTATGTCGATTTAGGCCGCGGGCCGAAACCTCGCACGTGAGGCGAGGTATAAAACTTCCTCTTAAAATTTCCAATATGTGAACTCTTATACACAACCAGCGTTTCCCATATTCTGGGAACACGCTAAAACAAAATTCACCCCCGTACGGACATTCAACTATACTCAACACACACAACTTTCCATACAGACACTGTAACATTTTATTCATGTCTTCAATGTATTTGTAATTCGTGTATTAATCTGTTTGTTATTAATATATATTTGTTCGCATACATGTATATCGGTCTTGTTTGTTTCTTTGGACTCCATTAAAGTCCAACATTACTATGTAGCGGGACCGGCCAGCAAGAAGTCTTAGTCCAGGGATTTCATCATCATATTCACCCCCGGCCCTCTACAAATTAATAAATAAATAAACGAGCAAATACTAAATACACACGTCTATACGCGTGTGTGTACACATGTACATATGGATATGTGCAAACCCCCAAAAATGAATAAACCTACCGCACCGTAATTATTACCTCTATATAGAACACCAAGGCAGAAAAAATAAACTATGAAACATTTAATAAAAGATAAACGATAACCTGTGATATAAGCATACACTTAATTTAATTACATATGCACTATTTAACAATTACATATACGTGCGTGTGTCGCAGTTAGCTCCTCCTGAGTTCTTTAATCCTTCAACAGGGGTCTCTCTCCCTGGCTATAAATACTGGATGACCTTTCTCTCTCTCTCTCTTTTTCGACTTAGGCCTTGGGCCGCTACCTCGTTCGGAGGTGAGGTAAAATCTCTGTCTTTTTCACTTAGGCCAATATGTGACCTCTCTCAGATACAGCGTTTCCTATAAACTGGGAACACGCTAAGAACAATACACGTACGTACGAACACTCACAACACACACATAATTTCTCCATACAAACTCTATGTAACAGTCCATGTCTTTGTTTAACTTGTTTTGTTATTAATATATATTTGTTTACCCCTATGTATCGGTCTTGTTTGTTTTCTTTGTCTTCTTTGGACTTAATTAAAGTCCAACATTCCCATGTAACTGGACCGGCCAGCAGGAAAGTTTAACCTTCTGATATCTCTTCCCATCTTCACCCGCACGGTACGCTACACGTGAGTGTGCGAGATTATGTACTATATACATATATTTTTCTTTCAAATATATATTTTCTTTCAAATACTTTTTATTTGCAAAGGCAAATAAAAACTGCATAAACAAATAAACGCTGCACAAGTAGTAAAAACGAACTGAAATGTTTTGAATTTACAAAAAAAAAAAAAAAAAAAAAAACACATATACATACTCACAGAGAACTTAAACCCTGAAGATTGAAAATAAAAACAATTTGAAAGAAAATTTTTATCTTTAATTTTTCCAGAATTAATTTAATCGGCAACCACCAAAGTACAAACAAAGGCAAAATAGGTGTGTTTCATATTTTATTTCTGAAATTATTTGAAATTGCTGAGAGAAAACAAAAAATTGGTGACCTCAAAAACCATTTGTCATTCTATGGTCCAATTCACCCACGTCTTTCTCAGATAATGAAATTAGATTACTCGCACTTATTTTTAGAAAAATGGAATCTCGTATGAACAAATATAAGTTCTTTTTATTTCCTTTTTCTAGTAACTGAATTTCATTTTAAAAACAAGAAAATAAATGACAACAGGATCCTACTGTGACGTTGTCAAAATATAATGCTGTCTGGTATGTGGTTGTACGTTCGTGTTTCTACCACGAACTTCTTCCTACGGTGGGCGATCGTCGTAATGACTCGAAAGGCGTATTTGGTGACTGCTATTGTTGTTCGGTCGTAGACCGAGTTGTTGTATCGTGAAGGGTGTTTTCACGGCTTTCTTGGGGCCACTATACTAAAATTGATATGTCTTTGCCAAAATCGACTTAAAACGTTCACCCAGAGAAAGCATTCATAATGTGATGTCAAACAGCACAACGCATATAGTCTGAACTGACTGCTTTAATTGTCCTTTATAGGGGAATTTTACTGGCTCCTTGCCAATGAAGAGAGCGAGAAGTGATTATATATATATATATATATATATAGATAGATAGAGTGGAGTGGGTAGCCATGATCAAATGCAAAATAAGTAACAGAACTATCCAACAAATGGAATTGACAAAGCTTGCAATAAACAATAACAAGAAAAAGAACAGGACAAAAAAGAATGATATAAAGCAAGCAAACAATAAGGGAAAGCAACAGTAATATGGCAAAAATTTCATAAACTAAGAATTGGCGTCGAGACATGAAAACAAGTTCGAACAACCGAACGTAGCGTTCTGACTTCAAGAAAAGACAGACCGACAAACCAGGACAAAACGATAACCGGCCTATTTTACTGGCTAGCAAAAAAATCACAGCATGTATTTGTTTGCTTCTACTTTTAAAAGGGGAGGGGCAAGTATTTTGTAGTCATTCCTGGCCATATTGGAATCAACACGGAGCGAATTCCAATTCCTAATAGTTTCAAGCCGTCGAATTTACTGAGAGAGAAAAATTCGCACTAAATAAATGAAGAGATAAAATCGCTTATATATGGAATCCCTCGCTTTCTGCCAAATTGATAATCGGTTGTGTCCAATAATTCACAGTTTCAATGAAAGGGCACTCGATCCCGCTACATCTACTTTGATAAACAAACCCGTTTTCTCAATGTTCTTATCTTTCCTTTTTTTTATGATGTCCAATTCGAAGCCCCAATTCGGAACTAACATCCTTATCCCAATATGACATTTAAGCGCGATCGTCCGGTGACACTATCAAAATCACTCAATCATATTTCTTTCAAAAAGTTAGATTTGAATTTTTATTATCTTGCCGTCAGCGAAACGACGGGTACCGAACAAGCAATAAATTAAAAAAAAATAAATAAATAACTCGCCCTTTACTTAGTAAATGCATAAAGCTCTCCTGTTAAGTCCCTTTCAAGTGTTTTATTAAATATACAAATCACAGGTTGATACAGCAAATTAGACGGCGGGATGAAAGGGTTCGCACTAACCAGGTGACGTCTGTAGAGGAAACTGAATTTTGGTTTTGAAAAGTAGATGGGAAATAGATCGTCATCAATTAAGAAATTTTAGTGATTAGATACTTCAATAATTAAATATGTAAGTTTTCTTACGGGAATACTTTGTAAATATATGACACAATGGAACTGAAGTGAGTACATGCACTAAATAACCAATTGATTCGCAATGCTAAAATAACATTTCTTAAAACAAAATTAACAAAAGGAAAGTTTAAAACAAGAGTTTCTTTTGTTATAAGTAAATTGCATACCCAACGAAATATACATGAATATGTTATAGTGGGCCTTAGTATGTTGGTGTGTTTTAGTGTGAAGCGTTCACAGTCCTTTTAGCTTCAGCATAGAAAGTTCACGACACCAGTTGGAAAGAGGAAAACCCGGAAGAGAGAGAGAGAGAGAGAGAGTGTGTGTGTGTGTGTGTGTGTGTTTGTGTGTGTGTGTGTTACTTTAGGGTTCACGTGTTTTTATATTCATGGGCTGCTGCTGCTGCTGCTGCTGCTACTATGTTTAAGGTCACTGCAAAATTAATATATTCCCTTTCATGCTTTGAAAGTACCGGAAATATCAAGTTTCATATTCATGTTAATGGACCCCGAACCCTATCGCGAGGAACGGGTGCTCTCTAAAGGAGGCCCAGTGCCTTGAGTGCCTATTGTAACACAACCCAGACCGCAAGTGGAATTCGTATATACCATCCATCTTTAGTGAAATACTGGGGAAATGGTCGGTCCTCTGTACCACTCCAGCAAGTTCCTGACTCCTCCTGCTATCTTTTACGTTTACAAGAGCCAGATCAGGTCGAAAATGGAGGACTGTTGCCATATATGCCCAGTCTTCACTTTCAAGTTTTGTGTTCGTTACTACGTTCATGTGCCAGGTTTAAATAAAAGTCAAAAGCATTTAAGATGGGCGACGAATTATTTACACTCTACAATCCCTTTTCTCACAGACGAAAAGTTGCAAGCCTCTCGCTAATCTATCGCTCTTTCCATGGAAAGTGTTCAGACGAACTATATTCTTTAGTTTTACCGTTTCTCATCTTCACTAATAAGCTCAACCCTGCCACGCCCATTGTAGAGAACCACCCTCATTCAGTTCGTATTCTATTGGTCAGATGTAAGTTCCAATCGAACAGCTTATTCCCAGGAATCGCTGCTTTGTGGGACTGACTCCCAAGAGGATGCTTCCCCAATCACTACAATTTTAATCTGTTCAAATCTAGGGTTAACCATTACTTTCCCCATCTATCTCCATAAACTGTACTTCTTAAACTGTTACCCTGTACATTGAGTGGCGCTTGAGCCTTGTACAGAGTGAACATCATTGTCAAAAAACAGTTTTTAAAAATTTCTGTCTAAATTTCTACGATCAGGACTGACTATTACTAACCTTATTTACAGTCGGATATCTCCTAAGATCAATCAGTGTGATTGTGATGAAAAACTTTTAAAATCTATATAAATTAAGATTTAGAAAAATGAACCCATTATATAAAGATTCAAATTATGGCAAGCACCGTTATTAGAACAGATTTTATTAAGTGATCAGTTTAAGACAAAATAAAAAAAAATCTTTTTAATAAAAAGCAATAAGATACAATAGTCCTAGTGAGTGGATAAAAATTTAAAATAAAATTTAATTAACTTATAATTTATGGAGGAAGATAAAAATTAGTATTTAAAACATATATCACAATATTAAGCTGCAGAATTTCAGTTTTTAAACATATATAGTGATTGAGCTGTTAGAAATGTTATACCCTACAAGTAACACACTTTAAAAGGGAGCCGTGCATTTTTCTGTTAAATATTCGCGCGCGTTTTGTGTTCGTTACTACGTTCATGTGCCAGGTTTGAATAAAAGGACAACGTATCAAGTGGCCAGTCTATGTGACAGATCGAGTAGCAGACGTATGTAACAGTCCGAGTCTAAGTAGTAAGACGATGTCAGTTAGAAATCGACTCCTTTCCTGTTGTATAAAAACTGTCCCCATTAGAAGAAAATGGTCTAAAAAAATATTTAGTGAACACCTCAACAATTTCTGGAATTTGAGAATTTTTGATTTGTACTTTATGTGCTTTCTTTTTTTTTTTTTAAATCGGTATCAACCAATGCAAGGGTTACAGGGTGTGGAAGAATTAGGAACAGAAATATTATTCATGAGCGGGAAGAGAGAAGAGTAATCAGGAAGACAGTAGATAGCGATTGACATTGCATTTAAATACACGCTTAGGCGATCATTTATCTTTCGAAAGGTACATGACTGAGGAGGCAGATTTTTCCCGCAGTAGATTGCAATTTCTATCTGCGGTAGACCAGTTGCCATCCAAGGCAACTGGATGCCAACCGGTCTACCGGTCTGTTCTGCTATTTATCCATAGCTGCTGGTGGGGGGAGAAGAAGAAGATGTTATTAGCACGTAAATGAATGTGATGGATTCGATTGGAATTCGAACTCGGCTCTCCGATTCCTCAATCCGAGTCGCTATCCACTACACCACCGTTAGATTCATTTAGGTGCTAATACCCTTGGGAAAGGTATGAATCCTCTTCTTCTCAAGCTATGGGTAAAAATAGCAGGACAGACTGGGTTCTATAGCCTTGGATGGTCTACCGCAGAAAGAAATGGCAACCTACTGAGGGGAAAATCTGCCTCGAAAGATACATGATCGCCTAAGCGTGTATCACGCATGACACATAACTGACTCAACAATAATTCGAGATAAGAAAAACCTAGAGACTTGTTTTTTCCGACTAAATTATCTTCATAGTACTCATTATGCACACACACACACACACACACACACACACACACACACACACACACACACACACACACACACACACACATATATATATATGAACATGAGAAAAAACTGTATATACATTTTACTTATTCTTTATCTTATCATTCTGTTGGAATCCGATCAATATTTGATCTAGAATTGGCGCAAAACGCACAATTTTACTCAGTATTATCGTTCCTCGTTTCTCTAACATCGCGTAACAAACAGATAACAAATAATCCTCGGTTTGTTGATTCGACGACGTAGAATCTACGTCCTGCTGTTTCTCGATTTTACGAGGATTTTTGTCTAAATGTTAAGAGGTTTATAATTATTTACTACTACAACACTTTGTGATACTCCTTTCCCCTATCTCTCTCTCTCTCTCTCTTTCTCTCTCTCTCTTCCTCTCTCTCTCTCTCGCTATATATATATATATATATATATATATATATATATATATATATATATATATATATATATTCGAGAAATTACGGTATATATATTCAAGAAATTACGGTATATATATATATATATATATATATATATATATATATATATATATATATATACATATATTCGAGAAATTACGGTATATATATATATATATATATATATATATATATATATATATATATATATAGATATATATATATTTGTGTATTTAGGCAGCAATCCTTTTTTCATGCACATTTCATTAAAAACGACTGACAAGGTGCTTTTATTTAGTTTTTTTATATAATTTCTCGTGCGATCTAATAAAGTTTTTAAAATGAATCACTTTATAAAACATACATATAACAAACTATTTCTAATTCTAACAGTTGAAATATAATCCTTGAAAATGGTTAAATGTATAGCCGAAAGCGCTTGGATAAAAAGAACATTCGGACAGGTTTTATATAATTTATCCTCTGAAAAGAAAAACTTTATTAGATCGCACGAGAAATTATATAAAAAACTAAATAAAAGCACCTTGCCAGTCGTTTTTAATGAAATGTACATATATATATATATATATATATATATATATATATATATATATATATATATATATATATATATATATTCGAGAAATTACGGTATATATATATATATATATATATTATAATTTCCCGAAAATAATATGCACCTATAAATAACACGCACCCCAACAAATGATCCAAAAATTAAGAAATATATCTATCCCTATATATAATACGCATATCTATCTATCTATCTATCTATCTATCTATCTATATATATATATATATATATATATATATATATATATATATATATATATATATATATATATACGGTTATTTCCCGAAAATAATATGCACCCGTAAATAGTACGCACCGCATCAAATGATCCAAACATTCAAAAATATATCTATCCCGTATAATACGCATCTATAAATTTTGTCAAAAAAATAATTATGAAGGCATTTTGTCGATTTTTCACATTAAAAATAAAATCGAAATTAAGCGGCTAAAATAATTATTGAAAATGACTATGCGGTTTTCCCTATAAATATAACATTTTATTTTCCCGCCAAAATGGGAATCCGTCAGTGAGGATGTTACAAAGAGAGGTTTCAAGAAGTGTTGTCTCATGACAGCCATGGATGGCTCTGAAGATGACATCATTTGGCAAGAGAATGAAGAGGCCGAAGATAATTTTGAACAGGACGAAGATAATATTGGGAATGATAATTTGTTTAATGACAATTTAGATCTTGATTCTATAATAGAAAGTGGTGATGATGATGATGATGTTATGAAATAAAATAAGACATATCTCGGCTGATTTGCAGGCAAATAAACTAACATACTCAAGAGCGAGAGTCGGATGTGAACGGGACAAGGCCCCGTCACAAAATGACCATTATCGTCGTTTACGCATAGGCCCGACGCACGAGTTCCAATCGAAAAATAAAATGATATTTCAAAGTGCTTCTATTTTTCAACCAATAAAAATGCTTCCCTCCTAATTATACTCGCGTCATTTTTCGAGCCCGTTAAGCCATAAAAAAACGCCATAAAAAGGGTCACACGGGGAAGTACAAAGCAGTCAACAGGAGGCCGGGAAAGAGATCTGTCACGGTCAGTCTGGGCAATCAGCAGCAATCAGCAGCAGTCAGCAGGAGGAACGCCACGCCAACCAGTGGGAACTACTATGAGAGATCAACCCGCATCGGCAGCCGGCTTATGAACTATACCACAAGGTAGCTGTTCCAAAACCACACGTTCCTATTGAAATAAATCACGTAAATCTATTTCTGCTGTTGTCGTATTTCTGTCTTGCAACCATACGCTTGTCTATAACAATGATGGAAATTAAAATTTCAATAAATTGTTAACTTGATATCCTCTTTTCTTTGAAATTGGCCTTTTTATAGATTTTTTACTTTTTCGACAAATAAAATATTGCGGATACTAAATGTTACAATTATTATTGTTGGCTTTAAATGAAAATTGGGATAATATCTTCCTTATTTTACAACAACAAGTACGTATTTATTATTATAAATCAATATTGAAAAGAAATTTTTTGTTTAAACCTATTTATAATACGCACCCCTACTGTCACCTGTAATTTACAGTAAAAAAAATGCGTATTAATTTCGAGAAATTACGGTATATATATATATATATATATATATATATATATATATATATATATATATATGAGGAAAAATGATTCCCAAGTTTTTATTATTGCGATTGTTTTCGGTGATTTTTGTCCGTGATTTTTTTTTCGACGAATTTTTTTGTATGATAACAATTTTTATAACTTGCAAATATATTTTCGAATAATCGAAATTAATTTCGAAATCCAGCAAAAATTACCCATAAAATAAAAATAATTGTTTTTACGAAAGTAAGGACCTACGCACATCAAATTGTTTATAAATTAAGTAGCGACAGAAGAATTATCGTTGAACTTTTAAAAGATAAGCTTAAATGTTAATGCAATGCTTAAATGCAGCGATCAATTTTGAATTCTTTTGTAGTTTATTGTTACCTACTCCTCTTTCTTTACTTATTGTGATGAAGGCCTAACTAAAGAGCTAACTTAAATGTCACCCTACAGGGCGGCTTTTAAGCTAGTTTATAATAAAATCAAGAAAAAACTTGATCCTTTGATTGAAATGTAAAAAAATGAAAAAAAATAAAAAGTCGTTTGAATTATTTGATTAAAAATATTTTGGATAAATTCGACATAAATCTTTCGCCATACACAATACATATTTCTTTTTAGAAAAAAAAACATTTTATTTTCTATTTTTAGATAAGGAACTGATTGTAATTGATTTTAATATTGGCCGAGGAAGTCATTTTCACGTTGCTTGTTGAAGCCGGGATGAGTCACTTCCCTTTTATTGATTCCCGGGCCTTTCCGGATATGGGAGTGTTTTCACAGAAAATATTATACACAGATTTCGTTTCTTTAGTCATCAGCACGAGATTTTTATGGCCGCGTTTTCTATCCACCTTATTCGAAAGAAGAACCGCTCTTTTCTCCTCTTGATTGTCTAATCGACTAACATTCTTTTTATTGACTTCAACATAAATTATCATTCACCCAGCCACGAGAATTTAAACAAAAAATAATTCGTGTTCCCCTCTCACTCGGCTGTTTGTCAACGAAACATAGATTTTGATAAAGATAAAAAAAATCTTCAACTCTATCCAAAAACATGATTCCCTGTTTTGTATGCGCTTACGTAGATACCTCCACTAATTTTCGATACCTAACATTTAAAATGAATTTAAAAAAAATGAAAAAGCATCCTCGAAGCTTCCTTTTTAGTTTTTAGCTTTAATTGAAAGCTAAATGATTAAATTTACTATTTCCAGTAAAAAAAAAATACTCTGGTGTATTTCAAACAGAAATTATTTAGATTAAAATCGATTTTTTGTTTGCTTTCAGTAAAATGATTAAAATCGGACATTTTGACATATTTGTAAACAAAAGTTAATTCACGAGTTTAAAAATCTTCCAAAAATAAAATATACTTTCCGGACTTCATTTGAGGAATATTAGCTGATAATTAGTATAATTAATCTGATTTGGAAAAAAAATAATATTTACTTTAAGTTGAAAATAACAGAAAAATGGATTTTTAAAACAAACAGTAGCAGTGATTATGTGTTTGTCATTGCTCATCAATCATGTAACAAGTGCTGATAAAGGTGTTGCCAGATTTATTATTGTTCTATGGAGACTTTATCTGTTCTGCTTATGTAATGTATACATGTATGATGTGGTATATGAGTGTCTTACACATGCTTTTGTAATTTATACACACAAGCGCATACACACAATTTGACTAAGTTTGAACTAAGACATTGAAACACTATATCCACTCAGTCTGGACAACACCTACTCAGGATTAAGCAATAAATATTTTTAGCTCTGTTACTGAATTACAAGCAAATATACACACACACATATCCAGTTTGAATGAAATTGAAACGGACATCTGTGTCACACAAGCTAATTTTTCTTTCTGTTTGGCAACAACCCTTGGGTAACAGGAAAAGAATATATACCAAAATTTTTTTTCATTTTTATGAATCATTCCCTATGTAAATTAAATATATTTTCTAATATATAACATCTGATCAAAAAGTATCGGGATTTTTGCTATGGTAACGAAGCTAAAGTACGCAGAGTGAAGCTGTTTGGTACAGATTGACCTTGAACTCTGACATGCATACACACTATATAAGTTATAATGTTCTTGCTCACTTCTGTTGTGTATAGTAGTGCTTGGGAGGAAAGTGTGTAGAGTGTGGTTGTCTCACCACACCACGGAGGTTCCATCAGTGATCATGGCTGGTGCATCAATTTTGACCAAGTTTATAAGTTCTCATTTTTTTTTTATGTGTCATGTCTTTTGAGCATTTAGGCAATCATGGCTCTCCACAATGTCTTTCCTTTGTAGCTCTAAACAGTGTTTGTCCCCTCACTATCCATCCTAGCACTTGTTCTTCCATCTGCATACATAAGCGTGTTAGGTAAGTGTTGTGGCCTTGTTAGGGCCAGAAATAAAGACAAAAGAGATGGATTGAGTTAAACAAATATATTAACAGAAACAGTAATACAAACATATACAAACGAGAGTGTTACAGCAAGAATGTTCGGTCCAACTGTCAGAGCTGACTGCTGAAAACGTCCCTCTGCAAAAGGCAATACCTGCTCCTATTTATAGCTGGGAGAGTCCATGCGTGCATGGATAAATTACCATAACAGTAAGTTACAACATGTCTACCCCACCTGCTTCTCTTACTTTCAGTATGTTCTTGTGAGTGTTAGGTTCTCCATGGCCCCTTTCCTCATTAAGTTTCAGAAATTTCAGCTATCTGTTTTTGATCATAAACAAACATGTTCTTTTCAATCCCATTTTCATTCAAATTTAGCAAACTTGGATCTGTGTGCCCACAAAAAACACCCAGTGTCAAATGGATGGATTTTCCATTGACACCGCTATTACTTTAACTACCTTTACTCCTTATTATGTTTATTATTCGTGTTTATTATTTTTGTTGTCAATTCTGAAGAACAAAGAAAATGACTAAATTCACTTTCATATGTTTAAGTTTTATTAAAATTCTAGTCATCACTTTTTAAAACAATAAATATTGCCGAGGAGTAAAAGGTAGTTAAAATAATAGCAGTATCAAGGGAAAAAAACGTCCTTTAGACACTCAATTTTTTTTAATGGGCTGAAGGTCCAAGATTGCCTGTAGAACTACATTTCTGTTGTCTCAAGTTTCCTCTTCATATGTGAGGAAATTGCCCATCATTCTGTGCCATAGAAGAGGATTGACGTCATACAGCAGTTTAACATTTTCAGCAGTGTTCACAACAACGTTATAAATCACCTTATTTAAAAGTTTTTTTTCTATCCTGTTGGATTATTATTCCTTGACAATAATCACAGGCAGTGGGATATTCGAAGGGCTCTTCCTCTTTTCCCTTTGCCTTTTGAAGTAGCAACATGTTTCCTTTCACTCCAATAGACACGAAGCATGTAAGTACTTCTGAGGCACAGACTGAAAATTGTATTGAACTGTTCTTAACTTCAACTTTGTTTCTTTCTTTATCCTTCTGTAACACGTCTTGTTAATACATTTGTTGTTTTTTGATTGGATTTCAAGTTGTTTTTCTTTTTTGACGCACTTACATGACTTTGCCAAATATTATATGAATGTACCAGAAGACATGAAATATTATATGAATGCACCAGAAGACATGAAATATTATATGAATGTACCAGAAGACATGAAATATTATATGAATGTGCCAGAAGACATGAAATATTATATGAATGCACCAGAAGACATGAAATATTATATGAATGTACCAGAAGACATGAAATGATAATACTTTATTCCTGCAACAATCTAAATAATAATTTTTTTATAATTTTTGATAGCATAAGTAAAATAAAATTAATTTAAGATTTCATTTGACATAAATTGGGAGTTTTTTTTTTTTTTTATTGTTATAAAATAATAAATTGACCCCATCACCCAAGCTGAAAAAATTAACTGGGAAAAACTCACATGTTCAAATGTTTTGATAATTTTAAGGACGTAAAAAAATCACAATTATTTTTAACCGTGCGAGTAACTGATTGATTCGTCTTTTATGGCTTATTTTTTAGCAGCTTATTTAAAGCTAGATAATTTTTTTTCAATTGTAAGAATTTTTTCAAGTCCTACTAATTAAGCCATAACTGGGGGGAGAATAGGTGAATCCATACCTTTCCCAAAGGTATTTGCACATAAGTGAATATAATGAACCCAACTGGAATTGGAACACAGCACTCCAGTTTACAATACTAAACTATTATCCATTACATTATCTGCACAGCATATGTTATTCCCTAATGGTTACCCATCTAAGCAGTGATGATGCTTAACTTCAGTAATCATATGAGAACCGGTGTTAAACTAGTATTAATATTAGGTTCTATTAAATATAAAATGGGGGATCGATTTTCTATAGTTATTAAGTAATAAATCGATCCCCCGGGCAGGTTGATGTAATTGGAAAAACATTGTTAAAGATACATATATAAAAACGTTTTAATAACAAAAATGCCAATATTTTTTTAATCAATTCACCCCAAGCAAGGTGATAATGCCACTAAGACACAAGGGGGGGGGGGGGGGCTACTGGGTGTGAAAGAGAATGAAAAGACTTTAAAAAGAACCAGAAACCCAATCCCAAACAGAAAACAAGGGATAAATCTATAAAAAAAATCGGGAGTAGGATGATGGGGGAACCTGTTAATATTTGATTTTGCTAGACATAAAGTGAGGGATTGATTCACTATTGTTTTTAAGTAATAAACTGATCCTCCAAGCATGTTGATATAATTGAAAAAAACATACTTAAAGATACATATGTGAAAACCTTTTAATAATAATAACAAAAAATTACCAATATTTTTGACAGCATGAGTAAACTAGTGTTAAATGTCTATTGTTATTATTACCGTATTTGCCAGCATCAAGGACAAACTTTTTTCCAGAAATAAGTCTCAAAAATTTACGATGTATTCTTCACGATGAAGGTTAGGGTTTTCCTAGACCTACAAGGATGTTTATCTATGCCAGACGGTAAACTGATTTCCTATTATTTTAGGATAAAAACTGTGTCCTTGATGCTAACAAATATGATAATTCGCTTCAAATTGGGTTAAACAGAAACTTATAAACAAAATTTGAAGTATTTACAAATTTTTCCTGTGACGTATAAGATGGCTCATTTCTGAAATTCAGGGAAAATAAAAGTGTAAATATAGAAACATTTGAGGCAAATATTCGTAATTGAGTGTCGATTATTCTGATGTCATCGTCTAAATTTTACACAATTCAATGACGTCATTTTTATTGCAGGAACTTATGACTCACTGTGTTTTGTACATTATTGTCTCAGCTTGATCTATACACTCATCCACAAAAATGGTTGACAATGACTACAAAAAAAAAACATTTTTTGCTGCTACTTTAGTTCTCATGGGGCTTTCATATGTGTCATAAGTCTTGGCATCCACTGAAGATAAAGTGGCAACAAGTCTCATCATACTGTACTCTCCGCAGTATTCTGACTGACTTTAGTAAGGCTGTCGTTTTGATAGTCTTCTTTCTGTTTCAGATTTTCAATTCTTCCAACTTTTTTATTAGGCTTGTTGAGAACATTCCAAGTGCTCTTAAAATCATGAGCACAACTATTTCATGTTTCACAATTTTTTAAAAAATTCTCTTAAGAATATTCAATCTTTTATTTTCTTTCAATTAAACTCTGTGGTTTATTCAAATAGTGATTTGGTAAGCATGACTTACTTGCTGCCCAAGGATGAAAGCATATAGCACCCAATGAGGATTGAACTCACCACTCAGTCATAATTAATCAAACTTTACTAACCATTACACCATGATGAGATGATCCTGTGGCCTGTTCTAAAGAATTGACATATTTCCTTGTTTTTTCTGGGAACTAAATCTGTGGGTAAATAGTAGGACAGGATTCTATAGCCTTGGGTGGCAACAGGTCTAGGAGAAGGAAAACTCTGAATTCAAAACTGTTTGTAGCCCAGGTGAAGCACATACTATGCAGCTGAGAAGAGGACTGTTCGCTCGATGATCCCAACTGTGGTTGACTCCTGATGAAAGCTATTCTACCAACTTGGATTGGGTGATCCATTTGAAGCTCACCATCCCAAAGGAGATTGTGATTTTATTATCTAGGACTTTATGAATGTAAACGCAGTACTAGATTTGCAGTTAGGTCTCATCATTTTACAGTTGCCTTGCCATGGCTTCAGTCACATCCCCATTGTTGTAATATAGCTCCCCTGTGTCTTACATTGACGATTCGTCTTCATAATTTATCAAGAATCTCTAAATACATAGCAGAAGTAGTGACAACAACATTTAATGCATGGACAAATGGTAGACTTATAAAAGTGTAAAATAAATTCTGGTGAGAAAAATTGTCTAACATCTCATCTTCAGTCACTTTCCCATCATTGTAATGTAGCTTCACTGTGCCTTTTATATAAATATTTTCATGGTAATTATTCTAATGAACTTTTCTCTATGTTACCTAGACTTTATGAATTTAAGCACAGTACTAGATTGGCAGTTAGGTCTCATCATTTTACAATTGAAATGGTTGCTAGATGTAACTGTAAGTTCTATGCTAACAGTTTCTTCTCTCACATTTCTCACTTGTGGATTTAAATTTAAATGCAATGTCAATCATTATCTTCTGTCTTCTTAATTCCTGTTCTTTTATTATTCTGTCTCCTTAATAATGTTTTTCTGTTTCTCTTATTCCTTCACACTGAGTACCCCCCCCCCCGTGTCTTAGTGGCTTTATTGCCTTGCTTGGTGTGAAATGATTAAAAATAAACAAAAAAATCAAAATTTTCTGTTCTCTTTGAAAGCATGAAAAAACTCAGATTCTGTTTATTATTATTACTATTGCCGTTGTTATTATTATTATTATTATTATTAACATTATTATCATTTTTTATTTCCTTTGATATCTGGCGTTTACACATTTCTTTCCGGGTCCCGCCCAGGGACCTAAGGTTAGAAATGGCATCATGACACTTTCCACTGCAAAAAAAATAAAAAAAAATAAAAAAAAATAATTTCATAGATAAAGCCCTTCGTAAAGTGTGGGCTGTACTTGTCAAAACAATCTTTTGTATCTCTTTGAGGCATGGACTTCCATGGATCCCTTCAATCAGCCTACTAGAATCTTTTCCAACCAGTCCAAGGGCTCCAACTACAACAGGAATTGTTGATGTTCCCATGAGCCACATTTTTGAGATTTCTATTTCAAAGTCCTTGTATTTTGACAGTTTTTCGAATATCTTCAAAGATACATTGCAGTCTGCAGGGACTGCCATATCAATAAGGAGGCACTTATTTTGTTTGTGGTCTTTAATAACAATGTCTGGGCGGTTTGCTTTGATTGTTCTGTCAGTGTGTATTGTGTAGTCCCATAGAATTGTAACAGGTCCTATCTCTGTAACCGGGCCAGGGTGGTGTTCGTACCAGTTTCTTCCAGTTTCCTTCCCATAGGAATTGCAAATTTTCCAGTGCAGATATTGGCCCACTCTGTCATGCCGGGTTTTATATTCAGTGGGTGCCAATATCGTGCAACCTGATATAAGATGATCAATGGTTTCTGGATATTTGTCACAGAATCTGCATCTTGGGCTAACACAGTATTTTAGTATATTATTATTGTTATTATTATTATTATTATTGTTGTTGTTGTTATCATTATTATTGCCTGCTGACAAACCCATCTGTGTTACTGAACAGGATGTTTAGCAGAGCAAGTCTTAATTCACCAAGACAAAGCAAGTACGAGAAGACGTGTGACATGTAGTTTAAGGCATTTATCATTATTATTATTATTATTGTTATTATTTGAGTTTTCACAACTGAGATCAGGTGACAGCAAGTCTCCGCAAGACACTGAACTCTCCTCACCAGTCATGTTCATTTTAGTAGTACTGTCACTCAATTTTGGTGATCGTACAGGAACTGGTGTTTCAAGGTTTAAAAATGAATAACCTTGGACAAACCAATGAGATTTGTCCATAGGAAATATGTTCAAATAAAATGTGAATAGGATGATTTGACTTTAGGTAAATGCAATAAACAAAAGTAAGTTATGGTAAGAAAAAGAAGCACGTAATGCCACAAGGTGAAGTGAATACTTACAATGAAAAATGTAAATATTAAGGTGTTAAGGAAGGTATATAGAATTTAATTTAAAATTTTATTTAAACTGTCTGAGGGTAGAAAACTATTAATGCTACAAAACAGACATAAATTGTATATAAAATAAACAACAAACTGTGGCATGAAAAACAAGGGTAATAAAATAAATTACTGTAAAGAGGTGGATTGAAAAAATAACAATAATAAAAAAGAAAATAAATAAAAAAGCAGAGGCTAACCGGTTTTCGATTATATATATATATATATATATATATATATATATATATATATATATATATATATATATGTATAACACTGACATCTCATTTTAACAGATATATTTACTAAAATTAAACAAAATATCTTGAAATTTATTCAATAAAATTGCCATTGGCACAGCCTCCAGACAACTTCAGGATCTCCTGCAACTCCTCTGGACGGTCTCCTTGTTTAAGTTGGTAGATGCTGCCATAATCCTTGCCTTCAGTTCATCTTTGGTGTTACAAGGAGTTTTGTTGGTATCTCGCTCAACTGTGCCCCAAACATAATAATCAAGGTGGTTTCAGTCTGGAGAGTTAGGTGGCCAGATGTAAGGGGTGATGTGGTCGCAGAAATTGTCTGACAGACATGACTGGGTTCTCCTGCTTGTGTGGCATGGTGCAGAGTCCTGTTGCCAGACATAGGATCTTCCAGCAGCCGCCCTCTTGATCCAGGGTAGCACTACCTCCTCAAGACACTTCATGTTGAGTCTGAGGCCATCACCAATAAATTCAGGAGTTCTTTTCTTATCAGAATGATCAGAGTGAGTTTTCCAAGTTGCCATAGCTTCATAATCACCATGAGACTCATCCAACTCTTTCTGAATCCTCTTCACTGTCCTTAGATTGACATCCAAATACTCTGATATGTTTGTATTGGAGCTTATGAACGTGTGAATGCCAAACCGTACAACATGCCGTTTCCAAATTTCTGGTGGAGGGAATTGTTTCATGGTGCTCTTTTTCTCACAGGTGGTGTCTTCTGACCCTACTATACTGTCCAGTCGACAAAATCAAAAACAAATAACGTGCCTGGGCAAAATTAAGAATATAATATGGTGACAATTTACACATCACACTCTGTATATAATATATATAAGACAAATAGGAAACATTTCTCGATATAACTAATGTGTTTTACTTTTAATGTTTTTGTAATAGCGATCAAATGCCAGACTGATAAATGTTTCCTATTTGTTCTTTATTTTGTCATTCTGTCAGATTCCAATGCATATTTGATCTGTATTTGATCTCAATTCATATATATATAATTATATAGGTATCCCTACAGAAATGCAATGCCTAAGGTTTAAAATGAATTTTTGAAAATGAAAAATCTATCTTGAAGCTTTTATTTTAGTTTTAATTTCAAGCTAATAGATTAAATGTAATATTTCCAATAAGCAAAATGCTTTGCTGTATTTCCAATAAGCAAAATACTTTGCTGTATTTCCAATAAGCAAAATACTTTGCTGTATTTTCAAACTAATTTAAATTTACTGGAAAGAGTTTTTTTTAAATCGCTAAAATGATTGCTGATTTTAGCCATCTGTTAGGACAATGTAATTCTCTTTATTAAAAAATTTTCAAAAATAAAATATACTTTGCTGAAACTTTATTTGATCAATATTAGCTGATTTAAAGCTTAATTAATCTGATTTGAAACAAGTATTGCTTGCTTTAAATTTAGAATATCACAGAAATGCATTTTATAACACAGCAGGTTGGTAACTTGAATGACAAATGGAAATTTAATTAATTTTTTTTCAATGGTGGACATAATTACATAATTTTTAACTACTCAGTAATCTTAAAAATTTAGGAAAATATTCCCTATAATCTAATGTTTTAATGAATGTTAGGTACTTTGGCTTTAAATTTACTGTAGTTATCGCTCTTATTTTCTGGTAATATTATGTATGGACAGCTTAATTTCTTTAAAAATCGGCATGTTTATAAACACACACAAAAAATTCAAAATTCTTTTTAAAATATTAGGGATCAATGAATTGTAGTAAGCTTTTCTATTTATAATTAATAAGTATAGATTTTACTTAATAACAATATCACCTAACCAGTACAATTTCTGAAATTTTAAAGATTTAAAACCTTATAAATGTAGAATAATTTCTCAAGTTTTAAATCTTTTAAAATTCTGTATTAATTTGTAGAGGTAAGGTGATACTGTTATTAAGTAAAAACTATATTTACTAATCATAAATGGAAAAGATTACTACAATTCATTGACCCCCAATATTTTAAAAAGAATTTTGAAATTTTAAAATTTTAAATTAAATTAAATTTAAAAAAAAAATGAAAACAATTCTTATAAAATTTCATTATTGGTCAAAAAAATTTATTCTTAGAGACAATAGTGTCCATAATATATCTTATACATGAAAGCGATTAAAAGCTTTTCTAATTAAATAGTGTCAAAATTTTATTGCATTTTTTATGATTAAAAGCAGATTTTCAGTAACTGGGGTTCCTGTTTAAAAAAATTTTTTTTAAATTGATGATTTAAGTTCTCCACAGAATTCTGCATTTAACTAATATAAACATTAAGTGGTACAAAAAATTAATTTCTTGAAATTTCATACAATTCAGTGAGGGAGGTGCCAAAAAAATGTTTTTACCAAGATTTTCTGAAAAAAAAACATTTTGAAAATTATTAGGTTGGTGCAAAAATAATGTTGTTTTTTGACGTTCAACTTCATGTGAGAAAACGACATTATTTTTGCACCAACTTAATATTTCATTCATTTTTTAATAAGTCTTAAAAGAGTCATTAAAGTCTGGCAACTATTTGACTTTTGAGATAATTTCCAAATCAATGTCCATCCCGGGTAAGCTGATAATCTGCATCCACATCCGAGATAAGACGATAAACTATATCCAACAGCAAGGCTTTTGATCAGAGGGTTTTGAGGAGCGTGGAACCACCTCTTAATTGCTGGTGTTCTCAGGTTCACTTTGACTCAGTGTGGTAGCAGCTGTCAGGGTCCCAGCTATGGACAAATACTTAACCCTTACAAAAGGGGTCAAAACACTATGAAAATATAAAAATAGGTTTTTAATACCAGAAATATTTTTTTGGAAAATATTTTACCAGCAATACATTTTTGAAAAAAAAAAATATTACCAGCAATAAAAATCTTGTCGGCATTAAATCACCCATTGAGGATGATATGCCATAAAATAAAACAAATGAAACAAAACCAAACCAAATCAATATGTTTTTTCACAAAAAAAATGTATAAGTTTCCTATATTAATCCTTGGACTTCCAGTCATGTTTCAAAATGCATTTGAGCTCCTCATTCGTTAAATTTTCACTTTTCCTCTAAAACATTTATTATTATTATTTATGAAAAAAATAATAATTATAATAAATGTATTATAATAAAAATATTAAAAATGATTTTAATGAATTAAATAAATTCTAATATTAAATGAATCCTAGAACCACTACTTGTCATACCTATTTTTGCAACCCCCTGTACACCGGCAGATATAAAAATCATCTACTGCATTGTGGGAAAGAAAATATATAGAGATCTGCCATTACACCTTGTTAGCACATCTTATTCTTGAGTTTGAAGATCAATCTGTAGCCATCTTAATAGCTAACATGAAATACTACTCACTGTTCTGCTAATACCTGGTAATACATTCACATGATATTTTAAGGAGTTCCAAGCAAAATAGTTGTTTTGATTAGACTATAATTCTCATCTACCAAATGTGAATCATAAGCTGGTTGGGTTCCAACAGATATGAGTAACAGGCTTCTTAATGATTGGTTCTAAATATCTGCCACTTGATTGGTCAGAAAATGAAGCTGTTTGGACCACTAAAAATCAATGAAGTTTACAGAATATGTTTGAAAAAGACTTTTGTAATGTAATGTTAAATTGAGGAGATTGAGAAATTTTGCCTGAACACAGTGACTCATTTAAAACAGTAATCTACTTGTCTATCTGTCAAATCTTCAAATCCAGGCAAATAACTGTCTGAATTTCTAGGATGAGGAGATATCATTATTTACATGTGGACTAGTGTCCTCAACTTTGTCATTGTTATCACAAGACTCAGTGAATATTCTAGGCTGTGAGGACCTCATTAGTAAGCCTTTGAATGGAAATAAATATCATATAGGAGCCACTAATAAAGAAAGACGATTAACAAATCTTCAGTAACAGCAGCAACTGTAACAAAATAGAGAAGGTTCAGTGGGTACAATCAAGCATGACAAGTCAGCACTTGTCAGCAGGCAGTTTAGGTTTAGGGCTCCATGTTCTCCACAGAGAATTATCCTACAGGGCAATAGCCTAGTGGATTAAAGTGTTGGTTTATCAATTTGGTGACATAGTAATTGTGAGTTCAATCCCTGGGCAGGGCAGTGTGAAATTGGACTCAGTCGAAACAAAGTGAGTAAAAAATAAAATAATAATAGATGATATATCCCAAGACAGGTGCAGTGTAATGCGGGCATCAGTCATTCAGTTGTGTGGCATGCATGATACCTGCATAGGTGATAATGTATCTTTCGATACATGACTGACGAGGCAGATTTTTTCCCGCAGTAGGTTGCCATTTCTGTTGTAGACCAGTTGCCATCCAAGGCTATAGAACCTGGCCTGTCTTGCTATTAACCCATAACTGGAGGGGCGGGGAGAAGAAGAGGATTCATACCTTTCCCAAGGGTATTAGCACGTAAGTGAATATAATGGATTCGGCTGGAATTCGAACTCGGCTCTCCGATTCCTCAATACGAGCCGCTATCCATTACTCCACAATGCCTCCTCATCATGTTTACATGCAGCTGCACATGTCTAGGGATATTATAATACCTACTGTATACCTACCTTTGCAGCCACCTGTATACCGATGGATGTAAACAGGACCTACTGCATTGTTGGAAATAATATATATTAAACCTCATTAGCACTTGTTCTTATTCACAAGTTCAAAGATTAATCTGTAACTATCTTAATAGCTAACATGAAATACACTAAACATACATTATAATATACTCATTCCACCATACATGTCTAGGGATACTAAAATACTTACGTTTACAGTCCTGTCTATTAGAGTCTGCCCCTGTAAATTAAATAATGGGTTCAGGATGGATTGGCAAATACCTGATGAAGGCTGGAAGGCACAATAGCTGAAACATTGTGATAATAACAACAAAGATGAGGACAATAGTCCGCATGTAAATAATGGAAAATAATTACCAGTTTTTACGGTTTTGTATCTAAAATCTGTAATGTTGATTTTTTAGGTATGAGAAGGAAGATTTTTGTTCGCTTGCATCTTGATTTAAATAATCACAGGTTACAGAGGTCAATGATCAAATTCACTTGAATTCTGATTTTCTAGGCTTGCCTACTTAGAAGTTTAGTCTGACATTATATTCCTACTGACATATTGTTTTGTCTTTTATTATCTCTTGCCAGTTTCATTCATGAAGATTTCGTCAAACTGTGTCATGGTTTAGAGGCCTGTCTCTGCAACCTGCCAGAATCATCTCCCTAGTCTGATGATCCACTCCTTCACAAATCAACCATGATGAGACTTGAACCTGGTTCTCATCATCTCAGAACACTATTACTCTAAACACTCAGCCAGAGACAGGAAAGATGAAACTGTGCAGAAGTTGTTATTCGTTGTGCCAACAGGAAGTCATAAATCATTGTGACCAAGAGTTTGAGTGTAATCATAATCCTCCTGTCTGCATAGACTCTTGAGATCAACAAATACCTACATTATATATATATATATATATATATATATATATATATATATATATATATATATATATATATATATACATACACTAGTGTTACCACTAAATGCCGCTCTGTTGTAAGTTAGAAAGATATTCTTCTTCTTCTATGTGGCCATATCCCTTCAGGGCATTGGCAATCATGGCTCTCCATTGTTTCCTGTTCTTTGTAGCTCTTAATAAATTTTGTCTTTTTGTTATTTCTCCTAAACCTTGTTCTGCCATCCATTTACTCAAACTCACCACGTATGTTATATACTGTTTTTTTCTGTCCTTCTTGCCTACAACCTGTCCTTTGATTATCATATTTTCCAAGCCATCTTTCCTCATTTTGTGCCCTAGAAATTTCAACTCACTCTTTCTGATGTTAGATATAAGTTTCCATTTTGTTTTCATTTTCTTTAAAACTTTGTCCTTGCTCACACATTCAACCCATAAAGGGATATGGCACATAGAAGATGAAGAATATCTTTCTAACTTACAACAGAGAGGCATTTAGTGGTAACCAGGGAATTTAACCCAGTGACAATATTTCAAGCTTCAAATGCACAGGTGTGGACACCTGAAATTTATCAATTCTCATCATCCTTCTGTTGTTTCAACTCTCTTCATCATTTAAGGAGATTCTCCAGCACTGTTAAGGTTGTTAAGCTCAAATATTTAACGATGCGATAGGGGAATTTCTACGGATATTTTATTGTCGTAGAACTCGCCATCAGCTTATTCAATCATTAACTGAAGAATTAAGAATCATGAGAAATTTGAAATAGGAAAAGCGTGAAATTATTACGGGTCTTTCTAGTTTTGTTAGGGTTGTTAAGCTCAAATATTTAACGATGTGACAGGGGAATTTCTACGGATATTTTATTGTCATAGAACTCGCCATCAGCTTATTCAATCATTAACTGAAGAATTAAGATTCCTCAGAAATTTGAAATAGGAAAAGCGTGAAATTATTATGGGTCTTTCTAGTTTTGTTAAGGTTGTTAATTAACAGGAGATAACTGATAACTGCCATCCATTAGACTTAGAGCTGAGAAAAACACAGTAGATGGAACTGACATAATTTCTAATATTACTACTACCCCTATCATGGTCTGACTTTCAAACTTTCATATTAACAATATCTACCTTATAAACGAGCATTTTTGTGACACCAAATATCAAACAACTCACTCATCACTCTAAAGACTCTAAATTAAAAAATATATTTGCATGTACCCTCTTGCTTCTTGGTTTGATTCCAAAGTTTCCAGTAAAGAAAATCCTACCACACAAACATCCACAATTTCGTTGCTCAGGGTGAAATCATTGAAAAATATAATAATAGTAATGAATTAAACTCAAAAGTAAAACCTGTGTAGTGATAGAAAAATAAAAATTTCACTAATTCAAAAAAAAGTACAGCACCATTTTGTTTTGTCATAAAAAATGAAAACAAAAGGAAATAAAAAATAAATAAATAAATAAAAGAGACAAAAAAGTCATCATTCCAAAATGTAGATAAAGAAAAATGGATTGACAACTCAAATGAGTCACACCTGTGAACCAATCAGGAAGCAAGAGACAATTCTGAAATTCATTTCTTTGTCTCAGAAAAGTGTTTAAAGACAGAAATAATCAGATAAAGGAACCAGAGAGTCAATGAAATAATTTTGTCCGTTCTCCCCATGGGTGGAAAATTTAGTAACTCCCCAAATTGAGTCGTAGCTGATGAACAAAGATGAGACAATTGAACAGTTTCAAAAATATACTTTATATAAGAAATACATTATACAACAAAAATAGACATATCAAATTGATAAAAATGTATTTTTTTAGCAGTTAAATTCATGGCATCAGGGATGAAATGCATGTATCTGTTTGAAATTGATTGAAACACTTATCTGATGCTGTTCATATTCTTCATCCGCTGACTGCTCGTCTATGCGTCATTCAGTATTGCTCAGAGCCAGCATCGCCTGTTTTTGGAGTAGGCTACAACGCATCTACTTTGTTCATGGTCTTCAGGGCCTCTTGGCTTTGGTACCTAATTTTGGGTCCATTATTATCAGATGTCATCAGCAGGTGTTATCAACTAAGGGGAGATAACCTATATTTTTTTTAGACGTGCCCTATATTATCTGGACATTTAAGCCCTCAGAGAGTTGAAAGGATTACGACTACCGACGAAATGCATACATACATAAACATTAAGATTACAAGGACTCTCCCTCTCGCTTCTTATATATGCTAAAAAAAACGACTTCGAGGTTCAACATGTGAACATTCTGAACTTATGACCTCTTAAAATTTTGCTGTTGCTTTGATGAGAAAGACAAGACGCCATGGTTGACTCATGTCTCTTTACTGCTGTCAGTACTTCTGTTGAGTTGAATGAATGGAGCAATTGATAGTGGCTCAGATTGAGGAATCAGAGAGCCGAGTTTGAATTCCAGTCAAATCCATTACATTCATTTACGTGCAAATACCCCTGGGAAAGGTATGAATCCTCTCCTTCTTCTTCCCCCAGATATGGGTAAATAGCAGGACATACCGGGTTCTATAGCCTTGGATGACAACTGGTCTAACGTGGAAAGAAATGGCAACCTACTGCACGAAAAAATCTGTCTCGTCAGTCATATATCGAAAGATACATGATAGCCTCCGAGTGTATCACACAAGGCATATAACTGACAGACCTTATAAAACAGCTAAATATGGTAATTGACGATTTTCTTTCACAGCAGGGTTGCCAGATTGGCTTTTCTGATGCCAAATTTCTGAAATCTGTTTTTTTTCTTTGGTTGGTTGGTTGGGCGCCAGAGAATTGATTTGGCGTCTTTGGCTTTTTCTTGTTTTTTTTTTACATGCTAAAAGTAAAAGAAACAGTATATTGCAGCTTCTATGCTACAATCTTTTTTTTCATCCTCAGTGATGTGACTGAATTAAGGGAGATTTCGACTCTTTTATCATCATATCCTTAATCCAGAAAGGGAAGAGTTCCGAGAAATTTATTGTTATAAAAAAGACTAATGATTCTTTTGCAAACCTATGCCAATTTCAGCAGCCAATCAAAATGAAGAAATTTTTCTTTCATAATTCTTTATTATATAAATAAATAAATAATAAACTAATGACTGTTTTTTCCTAATCTTTCACGTGTTCAACCCTCTTTTTCTCTAATGTTTCTTTCCTAAGTTAAGTTCTTTAAATGAAAAAAAAGTCTTGCAGATACACATACTAAAAAAATGAATCATTAATAAAATCATTATCATTCTATCATTAAATTTAATAAGTTAAGTAAAAAACAAATTTTCAATTAAAAAATTTAAATTTAAAAAAAACATTTCAATTAAAAAGTTTAAATTTCAGGAAATTTATTTAAAAACGTTTTTAAAGTTAAAGTATTATTAAAAATTATAAAAAAAGAAAACACTAAAAAAAATTTCTCCCAGCGAATCAGTATTGTTTGAATACAGTAAAATGAAATTTTTGAATTTACCGCTAAGAAAAAAAAATCACTACTTAAAAATTTTAAGTTAAAATTGAAAGAAATAAGGTGGTTTCATTATAAAATCCCAGTGTGTAATAAATAAAATCTCGTGTTTATTTGGCTTTTTTTCTGGCTTTATATGAAAATTTTAATTTTGCTTTTTTTTTGTTTTTTTTCTAAGTATTATTTGGCTTTAAATAAAAATTTTAATCGGCAACCATGATTGCCGGTAGATCAAGCAGAAGGAACTGTAAAAGGTTGTCACCGGTGGTGCAACAAGAAGCTAAAAACAAAGTGGAACTCAGTCACGCTTGTATTGTTTATTTATTTACAATAAACTTTAATTTTGGCTCTGAAAACCTTTATTGAATAGAGTTGTTAGGAACCAAATCTATTCTTCGCGTTATCTTTAAGGAGAAACAATATAAACGTATCCGGAAAAATATGAGGCAACGCAAAAAAAAAGTAAACGTGATATTTGTTGTAAAAAACCGAAAGTCTTCTTCGATAATGTTACCTGAAATTATGAATAATTAAAGATGCAGCACTCCTAACATAAGAGTACCAAATCTTAAGAAGATGCGTATTCCACCAGACAGTCTGAGTGGAAGTGTTTGCTGAAGACTCGAAAATCTTGAATTTGTTACTTTGGTTCCGACAATGGCTGCGATAAGCTGGCGAAGACAGTGCATTCCATTTCATTCAACTAGTATTTAATAAATACTAATTACTCTAGTTGTTAAAAAAGGCTACAAATATCCTAGTCAGGATCAAACTCACTGCATTAGTAATTCTAAGACTTTTGTTAACCATCGACCCAAGAAGGGAAGTCTTACGTACGACTGATTAGTGTCCATTTTTAGTTGTCTTTCAATTTTCCTAAAATAAAATATATATTTTCTCAGTTTCTGAAACTTTATTTGAAGAATATTACCCGATTTAAAGTATTATTAATAAAACAAATTATTTACTTTATCGTAAAAATGAATTTGTTGTTCGTCCAATTTACTTTATGGATGTTGTTCGGCCATTTGGCATTGATGACAAAACCGTAAATTCGGTAAAAATATTATGGAATTGGAATATTTTACTGTTTCCAAGGCTAGTGTTATTAATTTATTAACGTTTAACTCTGATATCAAGCCCTTTGATTTTGGTTTCTTGGAGACACCATCAACATGACCCGAACCAATAATTCCTGCTTTTTTTTCACAATAAATTAATTAATAGATGATCTGAAGTAAAATCTTTACATGCAATTTTAAAAAGGATTTTTTACAAATTGTTCATGTATATTTACCCGGCCTCCCCACTAAGGCAGGATGTGACACAATGCCGTTTTTACGTGGGGAGTGCCATACATATACGTATGCTAGCATATATAGACTGAAAAGGAAGGACAAAAATAATGTCTTTACCCAGTCGTGGGGAACTGGGCAAACACTTCGTTTGTCTTTTCTTAGTCTATGACAGTGGTCGTGGGTACTGTAGCGGTATTGACGGCGTAAATCAACCCGCACACTTTTTACTTTATGAATGTGTAAGCAAATGAAAAGCAAACAAGAGAAAAAACACAAGAAAATAACCTTTCATAATAATAGGTACAATATTTTTATATTTATAAACGTCAACGGTTTTACATGAATTATTAATGAGTCACGTCCCTTTGACTGGGTTAAAGTCTTCATTATTACTACTAAAATATTTTTTTACCTGAGCTCACAAAAAGTTGAAATAACTTGTCGCTCAAAATGTTCACTAAAAGAGAGTTTAAAGAATCCTGTAAAGCTGAAATTATGTTGATAAACTTTTAGCTTTAAAGAAGTTGGAGAAGTGAATGGTCCGAAAATGTCTAATTTGTTTTCGTTGCTCGTAGTGGAATGTATTGTTCGTAAAATATTTGTAATTTAAGTTTCGTCAGATTTAATAACGTGATTGAATAGTTTTTAGTTTAGTAAGTTGCAGAAGAAGTTGGTGAGTGAGTTGTTTAGTTGAAATTTTAGCTTGAATTACAATGAAAATGAAGTTATTTCATGTTAAAGAATTTGAGATTCTAACTTTGTATTTCGCTGCGGCAGTAATGATACAAGTGCCGTGAACTCGTTTAGCAAATGCTACTCGTCGTAAATTCTCGCTGACTGGGTTCGCTCGTACATTCAATTTGCTTTTTAATTCCATGACGACAGGCTCTAAAAAGCATTGTTTTTTCGTCGGGTCAAAAACTAGGTAAATTGTACAGTATTTACATTAGTCGGACTATTGTCCTCATCTTTGTCGCCATATTTGTCACAACGTTTCGGCCGTTGTACGCTCCGGCCTTCTTCAGGTGGTTGGAATTTCGAACTGAACCCTTTATTTCAATCACTGGGGTAGACTGTTCTAGTTCCACGTGCCATGTTTGATGGATGTCAGTTATCAGTTATCTCCTGCTAATTTTCCCTCTGAAAGTTCTCCACTGCCTTAACCGGGTATTGAACTCACACTCTTTGGGTCTGTCACTGGATCTAACCAACGCCTTTATCCACTGTGCCATGTGTCCGAAACGTTGTGCCAAATATGGCGACAAAGATGAGGACAATAGTCCGACTAATGTAAATACTGTACATAATACCTCATCTCAGAAATATAGACAGACTCTAGGTAAATTGTATTTTTAATATTTGTTAATCACTCAGAAAGCGCCTTACAAAACTCAGTCTGGAGCCTGATATGTTTTGTTTTGCTTATTGAGAACAAATGTACGTGAAGATACACGAGATAATTTTAATATTTATTGTTCAATGAGAAGTTAAGGTTTTCGGAAAACATATATGAAGCTGTGATCCGCTTTTTGCACGAAAATCGACATTGACGAAAAAGTAGTAGCGAAATGCTAAAGTACCACTGTCACACGGCATCGATATTACACACCGACCCTACATCTCTTACTGAAATGAGGAAGATGCTGCCACAGGGTTGGGATGTGCACCTTTTTTATACCATCTAAAAAAATGAGGAGAAACGTTTATACTCCATTTTTCAGATAAGCTAAAAAAATGACTTCCGTTGTTGAGAGGAGGCGCGTCTCCGTTGCTATTGGCAACGGAGACGCGGCGGGAACAAACCACATGGCAAGATGGACCTTATTTTGGGGGCAGTCGAGGACATTTGCCGCACAAAAAAAGTCCGCCAGGAACAGGCTGACGAATTAGAAAGTTCCAGATATGCCTTCATAGGAAAGTCAAAAGTACGTATTGCTTTATTTATTTCTTCCGGGCTAGTCACGAAAATGTTTACGATTTTTCTACTACACTTTTCTGACTTCTTCATATCTATCTGTTGAATAAGTAGGGGCCCCCACGAAATCGCTAAAAAAATCAGCATACTATGATGAAAAAATGCCCCAAAACGTAAATGAAAACATAATTCTATCGTCAAAAAAAACTCAAAATCTTTGTTAATTAAGCGAAGCCTAAGAAGGATCAAAGTATTTTTTTAATATTTATTGTTTTTTTACTCTTTCTTTTTAGAACATTCGAAATTTTGATTAAAAAAACTTGAATTAAAAAATCTCATCACGTCACAGTGCTATTATTCACTCACAGTGATCACAGTGGTCGGTGATGGTCGTTATCAGGGAAGTGTCTAAACTTTATTAAACTTGACCCTCTTCTTATTAATTACGGTCAGTCAGTCTTTTCTTTTGCGTTAGATTACTAAACTTGTGGCTAAACGACTTCAAAGGAAAATAAAGAATTATTTTATTTCGGAAAGCAACGACTAAAAATTTAATTAACTTATTGGCGGAATTAGTTATTTTTTATTTACTTTTTTTAGTTCCATTTAAAAAAAAACATTTTATGGTTGCTATTTTTATTTATTTTAAATGAATTATTTTATTTTTATTTATCTTTTTTGCATCGTTTTTTTAAAAATATCTGATTATAATGAAAATTTTTTTTTTTTATTTGTTTTTTTTGTCTTTTTTTCTGTTACAGACACGATTTATGGGCAGTTTTACTTTTGCATATCAAAGTTATTTATTGAATTATTCAATAAACCCATTATTATTCTTCTTATTTCATTTTATTTTTAAAATTATAAATATACAATAATTAATTTCAATACCATACGTAATCAAACTTCCACGTGAAAAAATTAAAATTAAATTTGACTTTTTCTCAAAAATACAGAGTGTACAAAAAGATAAAGTTTTAATGTAAGGTAACATCCTAATGAAAAACCAAAAAATAAAATAAAGAATTAAAAATCATTTAAAGTATATCATGATTTTTCTTCATCTTTTGTAGATTAAATTTTTTTTTCTTTCTTTTTCCTGTCAGCTCTATTGTAAAGTGTTCAGAGGCCATACTGGTTCAGTTTCTTCCTGTCAATTCTTCCATACAGACAAATACATCTTGAGTTCTTCCGAAGATTCAACAGTCAAAATTTGGAATGTCGCAGCCAAAGAATGCATCCATACATTTTGTGATAACCAGTCTCTGGCACTATTGGGGGCTCATGTTGCTCCCGATGACAACAGGTGGGTCTTATGACAATATCATTTACATGGCCAGAAACTCACCGAAAGGCTTAAAACAAACATTCCCTTACCTGTTCTATTTAACAGGAATGCTAAAATTATATTAAATATATACTATATTTAATATATATATATATTATATACTATATTATATACTATATTTGATATATGAATAAAGACAAAAGTTAAAACTATTCTTTACCAACATGTTTTGTCCTTTGATGGACTTTATCAAGGCAAATGTAATAAATTTATTTTGTAACATGTATTTACACACACACACACAAACACACATATATATATTTGCATATATATATACATATATATATATATATATATATATATATATATATATATGAAGAAATATAGTCTTAAAGTGTGCTATATTTATGGGATAAAGTGCTCAATATCAGAGATAGAGCGTGTGTAAATATAAAAGTGAACATAGAAGTCAACACTTAGAGGCGACAGTCTGTTTCATGCTAGATGCAATCATCGGGCCACCTGATGATTGCATCTAGCATGAAACAGACTGTCGCCTCTAAGTGTTGACTTCTATGTTCACTTTTATATATATATATATATATATATATATATATATATATATATATATATATATATTTGCATATATATATATATATATATATATATATATATACGTGTAAATACATGTTGCAGAATAATATATATAATTTCTTTAGATATAGTTAAAAAAAACCTTTTTAAACAACATCTAAAATATTATCGTTAGAATTACGTTAGAAATATTCAAACACAGTTGCATTCCACATCACATGACGTCCGCGTCTCGCGACGGACGCTACTTGTAAACAAACTTCCAAATACAGTTATTCAATTAATTTCTGGCGAAAGATCGAGACGATCTGAAATATCAAATATAAATATATAAGAACATATAAATAAATACTTTCACAAAAAAAGCATTCAATTTTTTTTCTTTTAATTTGCAACTTTTCAGTTGTTTTCTCCATATTATATATATATATATATATATATATATATATATATATATATATATATATATCACACATTGAGTGCTGGTGTTGATAAAACAGTGCTCGATGTAATATAACAGCTATGAAGTATATATTAATAAATAAACATATTATCCCCCATTGGTAGCACAACTCAGAGTTTCATGCACAACGCAATCTTCAGGTGCTGGTATAGACTGACCGTTATGTAATTTAAATTTTAATAAAAATATTTTTAGCAATGCTAAAGTGATCAACTTTCTTGATGGGACCTTGGACTTGAATGCTGGTTATTACAAACTATATACCAAAGATCTATATAACCACAGATATAAGGTAAAGAGTTAAACCATCCATATAATATTCTAGATAATTTACATAAATCAGCCCAGGTTAGATTACCTACTATATCCAAAGGAAATATTTGATAATAATAAAATTAAATATATAATAGCTCCAGAACTAACCAACCATAAAGTAAATTTATAAAAACACAAAAAAAGGTAAAAATAAACAGAGACACTGTTATGTAATATGGTTTCATCCCTCAA
>OZ038519.1:10376566-10449066 GCA_964036315.1 Acanthosepion esculentum | reverse complement strand
GTGATTTTATGGAATAAATTTACTCTTTAGAATTTCAAGATATTTTTGTGTAATTTTGGTAAATATATCTGTTAAAATGAGATGTCAGTGTTATTTTCATTTTTGTGGAATTTAGACGGCAATTTATCCATCATACCCTGTAGAGCCAGTTTCACTTTGGATAAAGAAACATAGGTGGACCATTACTCAGCTTTAAAGACAAACTGAAGAACAATTCTGCAGGTATCACCAACCCATATAAGACCTTTAAGCCGTCTAGCCTTTGATCGTAAAAGGTGTTGAGAGCTCGTTGTTTCAGTGGTATCAATGACTTTGGAACTGACCATCTTCAAATCCCGAGGGAAGTGAGAGCAAGAACAAAACCTCATCGTCACAATCCACTTTGTCTTCAGACTCTCTCTCTAGCATTATTTTTGTCTGTAAATTCCTTGAATGACTCAAATGTCATGTCAGACATAAACACTTGAATGCGTTTAGTTGTTGTTGAATTTGATGGAAGAGTTCATTTCTCATTTCTGTGCAGAACTCAGATGGTCCTAAAGAACCTTTTCTGGCTTTTGTCAGCATGGCTGATGCTAGCCTCCGAGGGAGTGAGTCATTGCACCTTGACTAATGTTTTCTACTGACATAAAGTGGAAAGATTATATTGAATCAATTGCAAGGCCTGCTGCTAGGAAAGTTGGTTCACTGTGTTGTGCTAGACAATTTTTCCTATCCAGAATCTATCTTAGACATTTATAAGTCTACTATTCAACCAAGCATTGAACATTACTGTCACTTATTGCTTGGTTCTTCTATAATGTATTTAGAAATTCTCAACAAAATCCAAAGAAGAATCTGCAGTGTTATCAGTCCTGACCTGGCATCTTGTCTTCAGTCACTCTCCCACAGCTGTAACAGTTTTCTTGTGTCTTTTCTATAAAATTTTTTATGGCAATTGTTCTGGTGAACTTTTTTCTCTTTGGTATCTGAACTTTTCTAATTTAAGTGCAGTACTAGATTGGCAGCTAGGTCTCAAAATTTTACAGTTGAAATGGCTATATGCAACTGGAAATTCTATGCTAATATTTTCTTCTCACCTTTGGAACTCCTTTCCAGCTTCTTACTTTCCAGTCAACTTTGATCTTTGAAAATTTAAGAAGAAGAATCAATTGTTATCTTTTGTTTCTTCTTCTCTCTGCTTAACAATGTTTTTCTTTTTCTCATATTTTCTCATTGTTGTAACATACCTACAGACGATAATGGGCATGCCCCCCCCCCATTCCCATAAATACGGTAGTGAATACTGTACATGGTCTAGAGTTGGAGATTTGTCTCCAGCTGTGCTGGTCAAACTCTCTGCCTCCGGGCAGAGAGGATCCCCAGATGAGGCTATGTCAAAGGGCAGAGTCTCATCTCGGGAAACAGCTACCCAACACCCATTTTATATGGGGTCTAGGGGGAATTTTTGGCCTCTTAGCAGAGAGGATCCCCAGACGAGGCTATGTCAAAGGGCAGAGTCTCATCTCGGGAAACAGCTACCCAACACCCATTTTATATGGGGTCTAGGGGGAATTTTTGGCCTCTTAGCAGAGAGGATCCCCAGACGAGGCTATGTCAAAGGGCAGATTCTCATCTCGGGAAACAGCTACCCAACACCCATTTTATATGGGGTCTAGGGGGAATTTTTGGCCTCTTAGCAGAGAGGATCCCCAGACGAGGCTATGTCAAAGGGCAGAGTCTCATCTCGGGAAACAGCTACCCAACACCCATTTTATATGGGGTCTAGGGGGAATTTTTGGCCTCTTAGCAGAGAGGATCCCCAGACGAGGCTATGTCAAAGGGCAGAGTCTCATCTCGGGAAGCTACCCGACACCCATTTTATATGGGGTCTAGGGGGAATTTTTGGCCTCTTAGCAGAGAGGATCCCCAGACGAGGCTATGTCGAAGGGCAGAGTCTCATCTCGGGAAACAGCTACCCAACACCCATTTTATATGGGGTCTGTGGGAAATTTTTGGCCTCTTAGCAGGGAGGATCCCCAGATGAGGCTATGTCAAAGGGCAGAGTCTCATCTCGGGAAACAGCTACCCAACACCCATTTTATATGGGGTCTAGGGGGAATTTTTGGCCTCTTAGCAGAGAGGATCCCCAGATGAGGCTATGTCGAAGGGCAGAGTCTCATCTCGGGAAACAGCTACCCAACACCCATTTTATATGGGGTCTAGGGGGAATTTTTGGCCTCAGCAGAGAGGATCCCCAGACGAGGCTATGTCAAAGGGCAGAGTCTCATTTCGGGAAACAGCTACCCAACACCCATTTTATATGGGGTCTAGGGGGAATTTTTGGCCTCTTAGCAGAGAGGATCCCCAGATGAGGCTATGTCAAAGGGCAGAGTCTCATTTCGGGAAACAGCTACCCAACACCCATTTTATATGGGGTCTAGGGGGAATTTTTGGCCTCTTAGCAGAGAGGATCCCCAGACGAGGCTATGTCAAAGGGCAGAGTCTCATCTCGGGAAACAGCTACCCAACACCCATTTTATATGGGGTCTAGGGGGAATTTTTGGCCTCTTAGCAGAGAGGATCCCCAGACGAGGCTATGTCAAAGGGCGGAGTCTCATCTCGGGAAACAGCTACCCAACACCCATTTTATATGGGGTCTAGGGGGAATTTTTGGCCTCTTAGCAGAGAGGATCCCCAGACGAGGCTATGTCAAAGGGCAGAGTCTCATCTCGGGAAGCTACCCGACACCCATTTTATATGGGGTCTAGGGGGAATTTTTGGCCTCTTAGCAGAGAGGATCCCCAGACGAGGCTATGTCAAAGGGCAGAGTCTCATTTCGGGAAACAGCTACCCAACACCCATTTTATATGGGGTCTAGGGGGAATTTTTGGCCTCTTAGCAGAGAGGATCCCCAGACGAGGCTATGTCAAAGGGCAGAGTCTCATCTCGGGAAACAGCTACCCAACACCCATTTTATATGGGGTCTAGGGGGAATTTTTGGCCTCTTAGCAGAGAGGATCCCCAGACGAGGCTATGTCAAAGGGCAGAGTCTCATCTCGGGAAACAGCTACCCAACACCCATTTTATATGGGGTCTAGGGGGAATTTTTGGCCTCTTAGCAGAGAGGATCCCCAGACGAGGCTATGTCAAAGGGCAGAGTCTCATCTCGGGAAACAGCTACCCAACACCCATTTTATATGGGGTCTAGGGGGAATTTTTGGCCTCTTAGCAGAGAGGATCCCCAGACGAGGCTATGTCAAAGGGCAGAGTCTCATTTCGGGAAACAGCTACCCAACACCCATTTTATATGGGGTCTAGGGGGAATTTTTGGCCTCTTAGCAGAGAGGATCCCCAGACGAGGCTATGTCAAAGGGCAGAGTCTCATCTCGGGAAACAGCTACCCAACACCCATTTTATATGGGGTCTAGGGGGAATTTTTGGCCTCTTAGCAGAGAGGATCCCCAGACGAGGCTATGTCAAAGGGCAGAGTCTCATCTCGGGAAACAGCTACCCAACACCCATTTTATATGGGGTCTAGGGGGAATTTTTGGCCTCTTAGCAGAGAGGATCCCCAGACGAGGCTATGTCAAAGGGCAGAGTCTCATTTCGGGAAACAGCTACCCAACACCCATTTTATATGGGGTCTAGGGGGAATTTTTGGCCTCTTAGCAGAGAGGATCCCCAGACGAGGCTATGTCGAAGGGCAGAGTCTCATTTCGGGAAACAGCTACCCAACACCCATTTTATATGGGGTCTGTGGGAAATTTTTGACCAGGCCTACGGACTCGGACGCCCCACATTAAATTCGGCCTTGTGCCGCACCTGACCATGTGGGGCAGTTGGTAGATATACTGCAGCTGAAGATTTATTGTGGAATTCACTTGACTCTCGTTTCTAACAGTTGACTTCTTCTTTTACGTGCCGCTGGCAAATCTTATATGTGTTGTTCTTGTCCTAAGTATTATCGTTCATTACCAACCTTCGTATGATATTTCTGTTCAGTAACATTCCCTATGTTACAACACTCATACTCAGTAAGCCTTAGTGGTTTTATTGCCTTGATTGGGGTGAAATGATTAAAATGTGAAGAGTAATGGGCCTTACTTTATTATACTGGCCTATGACATGTTGGTGAAGGGTTTGTATTCATAATTTTCCTTCTTCTATATTGGTTACCCTACCAAGATAATAGAGCCCTGTTTACTTTACTGTTTTATCCATAGATAAGAGAAGAAGATAGGGATTCATGTCTTTCGTAAAGAATTAAGTGAATACAACATCCTTTACTGAAATTTGAACTCAGCTTGCAGGCCCCATTTTCTTCTTAAATAACTGTTACCTGTACATCCATGTATGTATGTGTGTATGTATGTGTGATAGTATTCAGAGACACACAGAGAAATTAACATTATTTTGCATAGATTAACAATTTATTTTTATTTGATTTTGTTTTGTTTTTTTTGTTCTTTTTTCCAGTTTTGTAACTGCTGGATTGGATAAAAGACTTCTGCACTGGAGCCTCGAAACAAATCAAGTGATGGTTTGTATTTCCTTTTGAATGAAAATTCTGCTGAGAAAAACCAGCTGAATTTACCCATAATTCCACTTCCTCTTTTCCTTGATTTGGAACTGTTCCCTTTTTCATCTCACTGTGTTTTCTCAACCCGATTTCTGTTTATCACAAATTATATGTTAACCAGATCACAAGAGAAACCTTGTTAAAAATGACAATTTAGAATCTGTGTATATGTGTAGGATTCCTCATTAGTAAGCCTGGCTTAGAAATTAATATGATATGGGAGCCATTAATAGAAATAGAATGACAGCAAAGCTTCAACAGCAGCAACCACAGTAGAAAATAAACCCTCAGTAAGTGCAGCCAAGCATGACAAGCAGCAGCAATTAGCAGACAGGTTCAATTTAAAGCTCCAAATTCTGCACTCAGAATTGTTCCATGATACAATAGCCTAGTGGATTAAAGCTAGTTTGTGAGTTTGGTGATATAGTAGGCCCCAAACCAGGCAATTGCGACTCAATTGAAATGGGACAAACAATAGCTGAGCAGTACTAAATAAGAACCAGACCTGATATTCCAAAACATGGACAGTGGAATGAGAACAATCTACTCTTGTAAATTAAATAAAATAAATTCAGACAGAAATTAGACATAAAAAATATCTATGAATAATTTTTTTCTTTTTAGATAAGGTGATGTTCTCTTTCTGAATTTCTGAGATGAGGAGTTATCATTATTTATGTCTGAACTATTGTCATCATCTTTGTTGTTATCACAACTCCTCAGCAGGCAGGTTAGGTTTAAGGCTCCAAGTTCTCCACAGAGAATTGTCCCACAGAACAATAACCTAATCAAAGTGTTGGCTAGAGAATTTGGTAACACAGTATTTGTGTGTTCAATCTCAGGACTTGGCAGTGTGTACTGCTAAGTAAGCATTACTAAAAATAAAAGATAGATGAGAACAATCAAGTGATAGTTTGTATTTCCTTTTCAATGTAAATACTGCTGAGAAAATCCACCTGAATTTACCCATAATTCCAGTTCCTGGTTTTCAGCAGTGACAACAATGTTGTCATGGCTACAAAGATTTCACTCTTGAGATCTCAACAGAATCACAATGGCCTCTAGGCGAGATCCTCTTAGACATGTGGTTACTTCTCAGCTTTCTGATGTCAACATGCGATGACCATGAAGACAAAAAAACACTGCCAAGAATGTTTTTCGTAAAGATGGGACAGTGAATGACATATCAAATTGAAGACAAGCATCAACAGCGGTGACTGTTGTCTGGCCAGTAGTAGTGGTGGGTATATATATATATATATATATATATATATATATATATATATATATATATATATATATATATTACACATCGCACAGACAGACAAGCGTCCCGACATTGTGTTATGGTCCAACTCAAAAAAGACTGTCTTCTTAATAGAGTTAACAGTCCCCTGGGAAGAGAACAGGGTGGAGGCACACGAGCTAAAGAAAAATCGATATGAGTCACTGCGTGCCGAATGTGTGGAAAATGGTTGGACGTGTCATGTGATGCCTATTGAGATTGGGTGTCGTGGGTTTCTGGGACATTCGCTCATTTCCTTCTTTTCAAAAATAGGCATCACTGGCCGTTGGTCGAAGAGCGTTTCGCATCACATTCAAAAAACAGTTCAGCATGCGTCAGGTTGGATTTGGTCGAGATCAAAACAAGCAAATAAAATGCACGCAACATCACGACCTAACATGCGCAAGTGAAATATTTGCGTGGTCGTCTATAACGATTTTTACGAGCGCGTCAATAACGGCAAAACGCATTCAGGAACTTTCATTACGGATAGAAGCTGCAACGAGGAACAATCGTTTATTTATTTCATTACAAGAATTTACAAATAGGAACGATTAATTAGCTAATCTTCATACCCTGTCTGGTGACAAACGCTGCTGGTGGCGCTAGGGGTGGCGGTCCCGCCATAGCCACCGAAACCGTGATATCACCCCTGGTCGGCGGCTGATGAAGACAGGGTATCGCACATGTTAATACACATTGTATGTTAAAAATATATATAAACAATCAAGAAAAATCTTTTTACCTCGTGTACAAAATAGACTATTTCGGCAGACGATAAAAGGGATTGTTTTCTCAAACCAGATATGAAATGGAATTCATATTCATAGAATTTGAAGATGCAGGAAGTAAACATTAACTATACAGGAAGTAATTTTGAAGAGTGTCAACCTAACTTGCCCAAAATACCTAATAGAGCGTTCATACTTTTCAATGTATGTCAGACAATAGGCAACAGACATGGGTCAGGAAAGGTGGTAAAAATCTATCCTCAAGGTGAGAATGTGTATTAAATAACAATGTCAGAGAATATTAATCCTATAAAGCCTAATTGAGGGAATTAGAAATAGGAAAACATATAAGAAAAAAGAAAAAATATATAAGGTACAAAAGACATGAAGAATTAAAGGAAAAGAATACTAGATGAAAATTCTAAGAGGAAATTTAAAAAATTAAAATTAATATAGCATAAATAAAAGGAATAGTTAGAGGAGATGAGAGAGGGGGAGTGATTTAGGGTAGCCAAATAAGGCAAAATTATGCATATATATATATATATATATATATATATATATATATATATATGAAGAAATATAGTCTTAAAGTGTGCTATATTTATGGGATAAAGTGCTCAATATCAGAGATAGAGTGTGTGTAAATATAAAAGTGAACATAGAAGTCAACACTTAGAGGCGACAGTCTGTTTCATGCTAGATGCAATCATCGGGCCCGATAGTGTTGACTTCTATGTTCACTTTTATATTTATATATATATATATAATGTTTCACAGCTCAATTGTTAACAGTTGTTTCAAGTGAATAGACCCTGTAAGTCTTAAAGAAGACTATTCTCCATCAGATCTCTTAGACTGGTGCTACACAATCGCAACAAAGAACTTCCCCAAATAACAAAAAAGCACATGAAGATTTTCAAGAGTAGCAACAACTAAAATGGATACAAACAAACTCTATATCTTCTTCAATTTCACAAACTATTCAATGAAATTTGTTTGGAAAAATACTTTGACAAAAACCCTACTTCATGGTTTTTACGCACCTTAGTAAAACTAACTGTACTTTGTACCCCCTTACCTATTTGCACTTCTCTCCAAAATTTGGTTTTGATTGGTCAATGTATGGCTGTTTTAGAGGGTGTAATAAAAAGACTAATGGAAGACACACAATTTTATAGATAGGTAGATGTGTGAAACTTTAAGGGTTGAAAAGATAGCTCAATGGCTCTACCGAGAAAGAAGCCACCAGACACCAGGCAAGAGACAACCATTTCACCAAACTCACATGACTTCCTACCACTGAAGAAGACCTCTGACTTTGCACTGTGTTCCAGAAGCCTTGTCTAGCTTTAGTCATAATGAACGAAGTGTCACAAAATATTTGAAGAAGGGAAAGGTTGAATAACTTTGCATGACAAATATATTCCTACCTGAAGAACTGATATTGTACCATCAGCTCTGTACAAGAAACGGTATATAAAATATTTTCATTATTACAATTTTTCTTATGACTTGTGGCTTCACTTTGTCCAGACCAGACCAATTCAACAATTCTTGCCAACAATTTGATCCTCACCAGCCTTGTGATCTAAATCAAATACAAATTGATCCATTCAACAGTCAGCTGCAGGATCGAACATTGAACGGACCAGCTGGGAGAACAACCCAACGTCATAGATGAATGCATTGTCAACCATTATCATTAATTTTTGTCTAGCATTTAAAAAGTAAGAATGTATTTTTGGAGTTAAATTTCTCTTGAATACCTTTAAGATGACTGATGACTGTCTTTTCAAATCATTTAAAGTTAACTTTTCCTTATCTTTTTTTCTGGGGGTGGTGTTCAATTTGTTTTTAGTGGCAAGCAGAACACAATGGAATAGTGATGTGTTGTAGAATTTCTCACAACGGCCAGCTGTTGGCCAGTGGTTCAGATTCCGATCATGAACTCAAGATATGGGACTTTCGTACTGCAAAGCCTGTTCATCGATTGTCAGGTAGGTGCATACAATTTTTTCCTTCAAGCTAATTTTTTTTTTTTTTACTAAGTGTCATCCAATATAAGGCTCGGGAGGCATTCAAGTGGGAGTTCTTGGGAAAAATCTGAGTGGAACTTCTTACACTTGGAACATTGAGGAAATGAGAATGATTTGATTCTGTAGAGGTGGCATGGCCTGGCCTGGCTGTAAACGGCTGATCTGGTGGAACTAAAAAGTTTAGCTCATCTGAACATTTGCCATGGAAATAGTGATAGAGTAGTAACAAGTTTGCAACGTCACATTTGTGGGAAAGAAGTCTAATCCCACAAGACTGTAGAGAATTTTGAAATTTCTTAAAGAAGAATAACTCATTGCACTTTCTCAGATGACACTGCAGCTTTATCAACAGGGCAAAAGTAGGCAGCTGAATTTAGGAAGGGAAGGCTGAATCTTGAAGATGACCCAAAGTCCGGATATCCTGCAACTGCCACAACTGAGGAAAACATTGATCGTGTTCACCACATGGTGTTGGATGACATGTGATTGACAATAAATCAAATAGCCAATTCTATCAGTATATCTCGTGAGAGATTTGAGAATATTCGGCACAATGAACTTGGTATGACAGAGGTTTCTGCTCGGTGGTTTTCATGTCTTCTGACACATGGTCAAAAAGCACACCAGTCTGATGATATCGCATGAAACTGTAACATTGAAGCAGATTCAGCTGATTTCTTTGAAGCCAACCCTTAGTTTGTTGAACTTTTGATTTTTTTAAATTTTTTTATATCACTGGTGCTGATCATGTTTTATTATGTAAGTGGTGATGTTTTTAACTTTTTGTTGAGAGGTGAAAGGTCTTGCTGTATTAGGTTTCATATAAATAAGAATTGGTATATGTTTTTCTAAATACCCTGATTTGAAATTGATACTTTGTGATACTATGGACACCCACATAGAAAGGGAAGTGGAGATTTTATCGTGATCTCAAGTGTTTCTGGTTTGAAGTTTGGCCTTTTAAGTGGCATCCATTTTAACCAAGGGAGAATGGTAAGTAAAGCGATTTTCAGACATCAAGTGGCAACCCGAAATAGGGTATATCTGAGTGCTGATGTATATATTAATAGTCATGCTTGGGATCAGAATGTGTTCTGGTCCACCCTTGGCAGGAGATGGATACTGCGCAATTCTGTTTCATATTACCTGTCACCATGTCAAGATCAGTAGATGGGCAAGAAGTTGGTAGGGGGAAAGCTGACATAACAGAATTTGTCCAAAGTATCACCTACCTACCTACCTGGACAAGCAGGTGAAACCCTGGATAAAACATCCACGTATAATATATTGGAAACTGGGTTTACGTTCTTATTTCTCAATGTGACGTTTCTTTCATTGTGTTACCTTGTGAGCATACATTGCATCCTTTCCCAGTAGGTTTGAAATGCAGTGCCTGAAATATGAATATGACAATTCAGAAATATAGACAGATCCTGAAGAAGGCCAGAGCATACAATGGCCGAAACATTGTGAATATGACAATAAAAATGACGATAAAAGTCTGAACAAATTAAATAGTTACAATACCTCATGTCAGAAATATCGACAGATCCTGAAGAAGGCCGGAGCATACAATGGCCGAAACATTGTGAATATGGCAATAAAAATGAGGATAACAGTCTGAACAATGTAAATAGTTACAATACCTCATGTCAGAAATATAGACAGATCCTGAAGAAGGCCAGAGCATACAATGGCTGAAACATTGTGAATATGGCAATAAAAATGAGGATAACAGTCTGAACAAATTAAATAGTTACAATACCTTGTGTCAGAAATATAGACAGATCCTGAAGAAGGCCGGAGCATACAATGACCGAAACATTGTGAATATGGCAATAAAAATGAGGATAACAGTCTGAACAATGTAAATAGTTACAATACATCATGTCAGAAATATCGACAGATCCTGAAGAAGGCCGGAGCATACAATGGCCGAAACATTGTGAATGTGGCAATAAAAATGTATTTATACATATTAATGTGTATTTATACATACTTTCTTCTTGAGAATTGACAACAGATATATATTAAAAAGCATTTATTGTTTTTTTTTATTTATTTTTTAATCATTTCACCCCAAACAAGGTGATAAAGCCACTAAGGCATAAGGGACTACTGGGAGTGAAAGAGATTGAAAAGGAACTGGAAATCCAGTCCAAAACTCTACTCCTGTTCAAAATGGGGAGGTGTGTGAACCGGGCCATAAGCAAGCCTATCTACTACTATTGAGGAAAAAAAATATAATTCGTCAATAAAATTTCAGAGTTCAGGTGGAGACATTGAAAGTATAGAGTTAAAGCAGACTTTAGAAGAAACTTTATTTATTAGATTGTTTATTTTACAAGAATAATTTTATACTTACAATATTATAAAAATATGTGAAGCAACGATAATGTAATTCTTGTTCTGTAGTTCATCGATAGTTTTATAAAATTATGAATAAAAACTTGTTTTCATAGTTATTTATAAAATAGTAAATAATAAATATTGCATTGTAATTGGTTTACATATTTTGATAATTTTGTAATTTTTTTATAGATTTTTGAATAAAATGATTTCTTTTCAAATTTAATTTATATAAAATGGGAAATAATAAATCTTTATAAAACATAAATAATAAATATTGCATTGTACTAGGTTTGCATATTTTTATAATCTCATAAATAAACATTACCGAGGGAGTCAAAAGTGTATATAGTAATAGTGATGTCAAAGGAATAACTGTCCATTCGACACACCGTTTTTTTGCAGTTAAACATTACCAATCTATCTTGCTATTAAAGAATCTATCTTACACATATATAAGTCAACCATTCACCAATGAATTGAATCCTGCTTCTGCTATATATCTAGATATTCTTGATAAAATCCCAAAAAGAATCTGCAATGTTATTGGTCATGACCTGGCATCTCTGCTTCGATCACTATACTACTTCTGTAATGTAGTTTCTGTTTGCCTTTTCTATAAATATTTTTATGGTAATTGTTCTGATGAGCTTTCCTCTTTGGTTACTCGACTTTATGAATTTAATCTCAATACTAGAGTGGCAGCTAGGTCTCATCATTTTGCAATAGAAATTACTAGATGTAACCATTAGTTTTATGCTAACAGTTTCTTCTCTCATACTTTTTGCTTGTGTGACTCTCTTTCCACTTCTTGCTTTCCAGTCAACGTTGATCTTCAAAAATTTAAATGCAATGTCCATCGTTATGTTTTGATAATGATTAATTCCTGTTCTTTTATTGTCCTCTTTCTTTAATAATGTTTTATTTTTCTCATATTCTTTAACACTAACCCCTTGCATCTTAGTGGCTTTATTGCCTTGCTTAGGGTTTAAATTTTGCTTCAGTCTATTCTCTTTCATCTCCAAAAATTTAAGAATACTAGTTTGGTACCTGTCATTTGACTGACAGCTAAACAAATTTAAAATCTAAATTGTTTTGTCTTTAAAATACAGTAAACAGTGGAGTAATGGATAGTGGCTTGGATTGAGGAATCGGAGAGCCGAGTTCGAATTCCAGTCGAATCCATTACATTCACTTACTTACATGCTAATACCCTTACAAAAGGTATGAATCCTCTTCTTTTCCCCGACCCAAGCTTATAAAAGGTATACAAATATGCATGAGATACGCACATGCAAAGTTACACGCAGACAATGTGGGACAGACAGAGAATCAGCTCATCATTTATTATTATAGATTTACTCATGTGTAAGTTGGTCAAAGAACCATAGAAAGTGCAACATTTCAGAGAAAATGCATATAAATAAAAAAAATGTTGTCTTAGAGGTAGAGGGTTACGTTAAGGGGGAGTTTATGTGGATAGGAGGGGAAGATGACGGTTAAGCCTAGACTTCAACAGGTTAAGATTGTAGTGATCGGGGAAGCATCCTCTTGGGAGTCAGTTTTACAGAGCAATGTTTAATGGGAAGAAGCTGTTCAAGTGGAATTTACTTCTCATTTATAGAATACGGAGGTGAATGTGGGTGCTTTACTACAAGTGGCATGGCTGGTCCTCTCCATGATGGTCAGACCTGGCGGAACTAAGGAATGTAGTTCATCTGAGCACTTTCCATGGATAGAGCAGCGAGAGGCTTGCCACACCCCCGCCTGTGAGAGAGAGGTTGGAGTGCAGAAAATAATTTGCCACCCAAAAGGACTCGGAGACACTTTTTGAACTCTATCATGAGTGGAAAGTGAGGTCTGGGCAGCTCCTGCCCAAATATGGCAGCAGTCCTCCATTTTCGGCCTGAACTGGCTCTTATAAAGGGAGAGGATAGCATGAGGAGTCAGGTACTTACTGAAGCGGTACAGGACTATTTAACATGAATCTTTAGTGTTGGATCATATGTAAGTCTCTCATGGCATGGTGCCTCTCCACGGGACATCCATTCATGACTGGCAGTAGTTTGGGGTTCGATCAGCGATGATGGCATATAACTAGTTTGCTTTTTGATGAATTGAATGTAAATCAGCCAGTTTTATATTTTAATAATATTTTATTTAATAAAATAAGTAATATTTTTTTATGTAGCATTAACCAATATTATTAAATTCAGTTTGTCACCCAGTCTAAGACGAATTCTTGCAATGTTTCTTTTTACAGATTTACACAGCAATGGAATCACAAGCATAAAATTTACCAGCCAAGATGACAGAATAAGTTCAACTTCAATGGACCGTACAATCCAGATTTTTGATTTGAAGTCTTGCAAGAAAACACTCAAGCTTTAGTCAGTGGAATATTAATTTTTGAGTATTATTTTTTCATTTTATTTTTTTTTTATTATCAGCCATTATTATTCATTTTTTTTAGTCATTATTTTGATCTTCAAGTTTTATTAAATGAAGCTGTGATTAGTGGATTGCAGTGGCTTAGTAAACAGGATTGTACCTATTTGCATATGTTAATAAGAGACGGGGAAGTTGACTACTGATCATGTGCTGCAGTACAACAGAATGTAACAATATGACATCGGCAATAGAATGTTTAAGTCGACTGGATGAACCAGAATTTGTCAAGCCTTGGATCCGGTGTTTTGCAGCCCAGCCCAAATTGAAAGACAAAGTAGCAAGTCCTGAGGGATATAACACAGCCATTATATCAAAGAAATGGAAAAGCCTAATGGCCCATTCTAACTCAGAATTAAAACCCAGAATTGAAAAGGAAGACATTGTGATGGAAGAAGATCTTGACAGGGAAGAAAGGGTGAGTTCTTCAGAGCATGATATTGCAATAGAAAATGAGCCTATGGATGATAGAGTGACTTCGACACAGAAAAAGATGAAATGAGACCAAGATCTCCATTAAAAAAGAACAGGACATAAACCTGAAGGGGGAGAGGAGGAAAGAGGTTGTAGAAGTTAGAGAACAACTAAAGACATTAAACCTCTTTGGTTCAAGGAGGTGTAGTGGATTGGTAATTAGGATTGTACCTATTTGAATATATTAAGTATGTAGTATAGGACAGGTGGGCGTTATCATATGGAGGGATGTCCGTAAGAACGACACCGGTAACCCATTCATGAATTGAACTAACCTGGCCACATGCAAGATGTGGCACACGTGTGAAAAATACAAATAATAAACAAGGCTAGTAGAAAGCCTGGTGAAGTGAACAGATTGCAACCATCACTCAAGCACTTGGGGAATAAAAAAGCGCACATCATCAGTGTACTATCCGCAGAATAATTGACAAGCAGAGCTGGCAGACATTCCTGCGATGGACCACAACCCAAACGCATTGTGGTCCCATGAGAGGGGAGGGCATGTGAAGTAGGACAGGCGGCCGTATCATACAGAGGGACATCTGTAAGAACAACACCGGTAACCCTTTCATGAAATGGGCAAACCCGGCCATGTGCAAGACGTGGTATGCATGTGAACAATACAAATATGAATAAGGCTAGTGGGAAACCTGGGAAGATGAACAGATTGCAACCATCACTCAAGTACTCTACAAAGTAGAAGAGAAATAAAGTTCAGGGTAAAGAAAGAGACAGGCGGAAGTTGACTATTGATCACTTGTTGTAGAACATCACAACACAATACAACAGAAGCATTGTCAACTATTATTAATAATTCTTGACGAGTAATCTTTTGCCTAGTCCTAAGTTAAACTTTGCCCAATATTGATCATGTACAATAAAACATCTACAGTAAAATGGAAATTAATAAGAAAAGCTAGAATTTGTAGGTCATTAAATGACCCATGTCCTTTGTGCATACATGAGAAACTGTATATTACTAAGTTTATAAAAAATAAAAATTTACTGAATCAAAGAAATGAAATAGCTATTCTTTGCTGACATTGTCAAAAATTTTCCTTAAATAATATTTTTAAAAAAAAAAGGAGCTGGTAATATACATACTTATACAGGGGTTGGACAAAATAATTGAAACACTTGTTAAATTCAAAGAAAATTTATTTAATATGGAGTTGGTCCTCCTTTAGCCTCACATACAGCTTTAATACATCTAGGAATGGAATCATACAGCTTCCTGACTTCATCCAGAAGAATTTTCAGCCATTCTTCCATTAATACCTGCTCCAGCTCTTTAAGACACGACGGTCGAGGATAGTGGCTCCTAACTTGTCGCTCCAAAATGCACCACAAATGTTCAATAATATTGATATCTGGAGATTGGGGAGGCCACTCCATGTGTTCTAGCTCACTTTCATGCTCTTCATACCAATTCTTAACCACTCGAGTGGTATGCATTGGAGCATTATCGTCTTGGAAGATGCAGTCACCATCAGGGGATAAAGTCTAGGCCATTGGATGAACATGAACTCCCAAAGTGTTTAGGTAATCTTTGCTGTTGATTCTACCATGCAGGGCAACTATTGGACCGAGACATTTCTATGATATGGCAGCCCAAACTATCACTGATCCACCTCAATGCTTCACTGTTGGAAGAAGGCAGTCAGGGTGGTAAGCTTCTTTGGGCTGCCTCCACATATAAACTCACTCTGAAGTTGGGAAAAGAGAAAAACTGGACTTCTTTGAGAATATGACTTGCTTCCATTGGTCTGCAGACCAGGCATTGTGATCTCTGCACCACTTCAACCTCTTCTGAATGTTGCAAGTGGAGAGAAGAAGTTTCTTTATAGTGGCTCTTCCATGATATCCAGCCTTATGGAGCTCACGACGAACAGTTTTAGTAGAAACTGTACTATTCAGATGATTATTCAACTCAGCAGTCACTTTGGCCGCAGTAGTCCGATGATTTTTTGCCACATTGCGTTTCAATGCACGTCGGTCCCTGTCAACACGTTTGCAAGTCCGGCCCTAATTGCAACAGTTGTTAGAGGTTTTGCCCTGTTTCTTGAATTGCATCATAGTTCTTGATATGGTAGCTCTTGAAAAACCAAACAGTTCAGCAACCTTAGTGATCGAGTTCCTGCCATGCGAGCTCCAACAATTTGCCCTTTTTCAAACTCAGAGAGGTCACGCATTTAGCTTAAATTTTACTAAATTCTAAAATTAAATAAGCCAAAGACAGTAAATTAGATAAATAAACGTATTTACAATTGATATAACTTGCAATTACGAAGTTTTAGTTAAAGTTCTTAGTATAATAGGTCTTTGAAATATAGGAGTGGAATTTGCACCTGTTCCAATTATTTTGTTCAACCCCTGTATTTGATATGTAATAATAATTTCTAAATAATTTAAGTAATTCTATTACATTTATTTGATTTAAAAAGAAAGATAGTCTATTAGTAATTAAGAGTAAAAATAATATTTTATAATTGTAGTTCAATATAACGTATTCTAACCCAAACAGCCCTTTTAGAAAGAATCTTTAAGTATACAAGTACAAATTTAATGGAAAAAAATGCCGAAAAACTTTTTGTCGTTGATAAAAAAACAAACAGACGACTTGCATTGAACGGATGTCAAAATTCGTTGAAAAATGCACCCCTACCATCCCTAGACTTAACCTCTTTTTCAAACATAACTCATAATTGATACAATAATAGTTAATAAAAATGAACACGCTATCGCCCCTGTCTGAATGATTGGATTTCTCTGTATCCTTGGAAACAAAAAATTATGAATTGTATGTGCGTTTAAAACTCAGTAAATTTAAAAATAAGTTATTCTAAAATTTGCTTGAAGATGAAACAGAACTAATGCTTTTAATTTAATTATGTAATTAAATTTGAAGTTTTTAGCTTCGGTTTATGAAACATGGTAATTCCTGTGTAGCAAAGAAACTATATTTTAAATCTGTTAATTTATAATATTGATCATCTTCAAGATTTTTTTCTGGTTTTCTTTCATTTGTTCTTTAGATTTTAAGACTACCGGTTGACAAAATTATTGGAATAGACAGCTTTAATTATTTAATGAATGTTTTATTTTGAATTTATCCAAAATAGAAATGAGAATATTTTGAATAGAAATATGAATTAATTTTTTTAAAATTTCATTGAGTTTTTTTTCTTATTATTTTTAGCGGCCATAAAAATATTGTGGCAAATTGTGCCTTTGATGCCAATAATCGTAATTTGGCCACAACTGGTTGGGATAAGTGGATACTCATCTGGGATGTTGCAACTGGAAAATACAGGTGAGACCATTATCATAATTGTTATTTCATTATTAGTATTAGTTTTGCTTTATTTTATTATTATTGTTTTGGAGGCTAAAGCACAAAATATCCAGACATTTTCATGAAACCATGAGGATTATCAATTCTTAATTGATATACTCAAAGTACGTGGATGTGAGAGTGGTGTAACAATTATTGGCAAAGGAAATTAAATAACAGAGTCAAGTTCAAATTCTGATTAAGTCTATTTCATTCCCTTTCCTTAGATTGGTTAATTGATTTGTTTTTTATGGTTTATCAACCTTTTGCAGGTTATTTAAAGCCAGAAAGTATTTTAGAGTGTAAGAATTTTGAAGAGATAATAATGATTCACTGATACAATTCCTACTAATTAACCCATAGCTGGAGGGAGAAGAGAGGGATTCATACCATTTTGTGTGTAGGCGAATATAATGAACCGAACCAGAATTGGAATTTGGCCCTCTGATTTTTAATTCCAAACTGTTCTCCATTACACCACCTTCACATTCAAACTTACAGCACCTGATATTCACTCATCTAGGTACTGACCAGACTCAACATTGCTTAACTTCAGTGATTGTATGAGAACTGGTGTTTTAACGTCATATGGCTGTAAGCCCTGATGAACTTGAGTAAATGGACGATAGAACAAGGTTTAGGATAGACAACAAAATATCAAAATTTATTAAGAGCTACAAAGGAGAGGAAATTGTGGAGAGCCATTATCGCCAATGTCCTGAAGGGACATGGCATATAGAAAAAGAAATACTATAGAAAGAAAAAATTGAGATGGACAATATAAAGAAAGAAAGAAACAAAGAATTTGTTATAAATATGTATAGTAGATAGAGAGAGAGAGATACAATAAACAGCCTGAGATAGAGGGATAGATATATATGAATAGACTGAGATAGATAGATAGATAGATAGATACAAACAAACAAAATGTGTTAGATAAGTAAAATGAATAGATAGATACATTTATCAATCTAACATGTTTCACTTTTATTAAAGCTTCATCAAAGAATGAGATACGGAGAAGTTTCTTGTTTCTCAGGGAGTAACCTGATAATAGGAGTTTTTTATGTAAAAATTTGTTCTTTATCATCTCATTCTGTTGGATTCCAATCCATATTTGATCTGTATTGGATCCCAACTCATTTTGTCTGAACCTGGAAACTATTTCAAAAAGACAACCACATTGTATCTCTTGATACAAATAACTCCTATCATCAGCTTACTCCCTGAGAAACAGAGGCAATTTTCTAGTGAATATTTGTGCATTTGTTACAATGTATGCAAATCATTTACTAAATATTCATGCATTTGTTATGATATATGCAAATCTATTACTAAACTTTCATATGTTTGTTATGACATATGCAAATCTACTACTAAACTTTCATATGTTTGTTATGACATATGCAAATCTATTACTAAACTTTCATATGTTTGTTATGACATATGCAAATCTATTACTAAACTTTCATATGTTTGTTATGACATATGCAAATCTATTACTAAACTTTCATATGTTTGTTATGACATATGCAAATCTATTACTAAACTTTCATATGTTTGTTATGACATATGCAAATCTATTACTAAACTTTCATATGTTTGTTATGACATATGCAAATCTATTACTAAACTTTCATATGTTTGTTATGACATATGCAAATCTATTACTAAACTTTCATATGTTTGTTATGACATATGCAAATCTATTACTAAACTTTCATATGTTTGTTATGACATATGCAAATCTATTACTAAACTTTCATATGTTTGTTATGACATATGCAAATCTATTACTAAACTTTCATATGTTTGTTATGACATATGCAAATCTATTACTAAACTTTCATATGTTTGTTATGACATATGCAAATCTATTACTAAACTTTCATATGTTTGTTATGACATATGCAAATCTATTACTAAACTTTCATATGTTTGTTATGACATATGCAAATCTATTACTAAACTTTCATATGTTTGTTATGACATATGCAAATCTATTACTAAACTTTCATATGTTTGTTATGACATATGCAAATCTATTACTAAACTTTCATATGTTTGTTATGACATATGCAAATCTATTACTAAACTTTCATATGTTTGTTATGACATATGCAAATCTATTACTAAACTTTCATATGTTTGTTATGACATATGCAAATCTATTACTAAACTTTCATATGTTTGTTATGACATATGCAAATCTATTACTAAACTTTCATATGTTTGTTATGACATATGCAAATCTATTACTAAACTTTCATATGTTTGTTATGACATATGCAAATCTATTACTAAACTTTCATATGTTTGTTATGACATATGCAAATCTATTACTAAACTTTCATATGTTTGTTATGACATATGCAAATCTATTATTAAATTTTCATATGTTTGCCATGATATATGCAAATCCAGCAATCACAAATAAACTTGCCTGCAATAAGAGTGTCAAAAGGATGGTTTTTCCCATGACATCACTTTTTTAACTAACTTCACTCTTCAGCAATGTTTATCGTTTTAAAAAGTGATGATTAAAATTCAAATAAAACCTAAACACATGTTGAAAGTGAATTTATATCGTTCTTTTTGTTCTTGAGAATTTACAACAAAAATATTAAACACTATTTATTTATTAGATTATTTACTTACAAGAATAATTTTATATTTACAACATTCTAAAAACTAATACAATTAAAACTAATGCAATGCAATATTTATCATTTACCAATTTATAAAGAAATAAATGTGAAAACAGTTTTTATTTATAAATTTATAAACATTTACTAAATTATAAAAATATGCGAACCCATGATAAGAAAATTTTTATTATTTACCATTTTATAAAGTTTGAATGGATCGGCAATTTATAAAGATTTTGTTTCTTACCAAATCCAATTTCTTGTGCCAGACACAAAACTTAGTAAAAACAGCAAGTCAAAATTTTTTTATTATTACTATTATGCCTCTTGGTTCCTTGGGTAACATATAGCTGCAACATCTCGCCAACAGATGCGGTTTCAGGCGATTCTCTTCAACTCAGCCCATGCTGTGTCGGCTGCCTTCACCACTGCGTCAACACTTCCGTACCAAGTCTGTTTTGGTCGACCCACTTTTCTCTTCCCTTGTAGATTCCAGTCAAGGGCCTGCCCGGTGACACTAGAAGCAGGCTTGCAGAGTGTGTTGCCGATCCATCCCCATTTCCATTTCTTGATGTCAATCTTAATTGGGGCTTCTCTGGTCCTGTCCCACTGTTGGTCATTGGAGACACCCAATATTAAGGACGTTCTTGAGACATCGGTTGGTAAATGTCTGAAGCTTGTGGGCATCGGTCTTGGTTACCCACCAGGTTTCTGAGCCATAGAGTAGGACCGACTTGACGGTGTTGTTGAAGATCCAAATCTTGTAAATCGAAAGGGCTATTGATCTCCAGATTGGCCGCAGAGTGTTGAAAGTGTGTCGGGCTTTGTTGATTCAGCACTTGATGTCGTCATCTGTCCCCCCCCCACGTCTTTACTGACGACACTTCCCAGGTAGGCAAATTTATCAACTTCCTTGCTATCTTCTTGGTGTAGTCGCACTGAGTTTTGTTGTCTGTTGTTTACCCTTATGACCTCTGTCTTCCAGATGTCGATTTGGAGGTCAGTCTCTTCTGCTTCTTCTGCAGGCTGATGTTGTCTGCAAAGTCCAGATCTTTCAGCTGCTTCATGAAGGTCCACTGTAAACCAGTTTTCCTGCCTGCCATGGCCTGCTGCATTAGCCAGTCGACCACCAGCAGGAACATTGTTGGCAAGAGCAGGCATCCCTGACGAAAGCCAGTTTGAATGGTTCTGTCAGTTTCTCGTCATGGATGACTTAACAGGTGACATCTTCATACAGTTGTTGGATGACGGTGGCAAACTTTGGTTGAAAGTCAAAATAATAAGCACAAAATTACAAGACAAGACAACCATTGCGTAAAATTTTAAAAGGAAAAAAGCATTTATTTTACAACACAATTTCAAAAACGATACAAGTACAAAGTTGCACAAAGATTTCCTTTTGCTTGCCTATTACACCAGGATAACAATTTTCTGAGGTTACAAAAAGGGGATTATCATCAGATATAAGGAAAAAATGTTACAGTTTTTAGAAAAAGGCATGGATTCTGACAAAAGATTACACCCCTTAAAAATGGGAAAAAAACGGAAAAACTTTAAGGAAGTAAAAAAAATTACACAGGGCAAAAAATACAAGCACATCTACGTTAGTTCTTTAACTGAATACTCAAAGAGACGTCCCAGCATGAAGGGGTTTCAAGTTTTACATAGGTTGTTGTCTTGAGGGCTTTTGTGGGCTTTTTGCAATACTTTGCTAGCAACTTAACTTGAATGTTCTTTCAGTTTAAATTCTTCTCAAGAAGTGACAGAAAAGAATGTTCTGTTTTTGGGGGTTGAATCTGTCAGCTCTTTCTTTCCCCTTGTTGATTTACGACCCCATCCACTGGACTGCTCCTCTATCTTTTGAGCCTGAGCGCTAAGGCTTCTTCCTCAACTGTTAATTGCTTTCTTGTCAATGGTTCATTCTGTGGCAATCTGCTCAATAGCCGTCCTTTTATTGAACAAAGGTGTGTCATACTGGTTCAATTTGAGTTTTCACCTGATCCTGAAGAGATCGTCTCTCATTGGCCAGTAAATAGAAACCTTCCTTCTCCATGAATTCAAAAAATGAATCCACAACAAATCAAATAATTTTGGCAGTATCAACCGCTTCATACAAAGACGGCCATAAAAATGTAACAATTTTTACACAAACTGCCCGGCCTTCTTCATAAAATACACTTTTAAAAAAACAACCTCTACATTTAGATGATTATGACATTTTTAAAATAATCAAAATTAAATTTTTAAAATTAGCCAATGTTTTGCCAACCATTCTTTAGCATTCCGCAACTACTTTTTCGTCAATGTCGATTTTCGTGCAAAAAGTGGATCACAGCTTCATACATTTTTTCTGAAAACCTTAGCTTCTCATTGGACAATAAACATTAAAATTATCTCGCTTATCTTCACGTACATTTGTTCTCAAAGAGCGAAACAAAACATATCAGGCTCCAGACTGAGTTTTGTAAGGCGCTTTCTGAGTGATTAACAAATATTAAAAAAACAATTTACCTGCTCACCACTACGTCTGAATAGCATCAACCTAGTTTTTGACCTGGCGAAAAAACAATGCTTTCAGGATCCTTTCAGTGAGAATTTACGACGACTAGCATTTGCTAAACGAGTTCACAACGCTTGTATTATTACTGCAGCGACGTACAAAGTTAGAATCTCAAATCCTTTAACATGAAATAACTTCACTGTAACTCAAGCTAAATTTTCAACTCACCCACCAACTTCTTCTGTAACTTAACTAAAAACTATTCAATCAGGCTATTTAATCTTCTTACGAAACTTAAATTACAAACATTACGAACAATACATTCCACTACGAGCAACGAAAACAAATTAGATGTTTACAGAACATTCACTTCTCCAACTTCTTTAAAGCTAAAAGTTTATCAACATATTTTCAGCTTTACAGGATTCCTTAAACTCTCTTTCAGTGAACATTTTGAGTCACAAGTTATTTCAATTTTTGTGAGCTCAGGTAAAAAAGTAATCAGTAGTAAAATCATTAACCCAGTCAAAGGGAAGTAATTCATATTAATAATTCATGTAAAAAAATTTGACGATTATATAAATATTGTACCTATTATGAAAGGTTATTTTCTTGTGTTTTTTCTCTTGTTTGCTTTTTGTTTGCTTAAACATTCGTAAAGTAAAAAATGTGCGGGTTGATTTACGCCGTCAATACCGCTACAATTCAAATAAATAATAGTGTAAATAAACAATCTAATATATAAATAGTGTTTACTATTTTGCTGTCAGTTCCCAAGACAAAGAAAATCTATAAATTCACTTTCATATGATTAGGTTTTATTACAATTCTAAATAATGCTTTTTAAAACAATAAATATTGCCAAAGATTGAAAGGAGTTAAAAAAAAGCAATGTCATGGGAAAAAAACCATCCATTTTTTGACACACTGTTTTATTGCGGGCACGTTTATCCATGTTTGTTACAAATCCTCGACTAAACTTTCATATGTTGCTTATGATATCTGTCTATATTTCAGAGATGAGTTAATGTAACTATTTACACTATTTACATCGTTTGGACCGTTGTCGTCGTCATTATTAACATATTCACGACATTTCGGTTGTTGTACACTCCGGCCTTCTTCATGTGATATATGATGGAATTTCAAACTGAACCCTTTATTTAATCCACAGAGGTAGATTGTTCTAATTCCACGTGCCGTACCTTTTCTTCATACCTCAGTTTCAGTTAATTCCCTGCAGTAACTCAACTCTCCAAGTTTTTGTTTCCTCTGATGTGGCTGGGTATTAGACTGAACTAACGCCTTTTTTGATATATTTTTGGGACTTATAAACCTAATGTCTCAGTTTTGCCGTTTTTACCAGGACTCATATTACAATTTCTGTTATTGTTGTTTTTCTCTAACTCACTGTATTCTATTCATGTCTTTGCTAGGCTGGAATTAGGAGATTTTTGTGAATATGGCAATAAACATGAGGGCAACTGTCCGAACAATGTAAATAGTTTGTCATGATGCATGCAAATCCATTACTAAACATTCATGCATTTGTCTATATTTCTGAGATGAGGTATTATGTACACTATTTACATTATTCAGACTATTGTCCTCATCTTTGTTGCCATATTTATCACAACGTTTCAGCTGTTGTACGCTCTGACCTTCTTCAGGTGGTTGGAATGTTGAACTGAACCCTTTATTTCGCTCGCTGAGGTAGACTGTTCTAGTTCCACGTGCCATGTCTAATGGATGTCAGTTATCAGTTATCTCCTGTTAATTCGCCTCTCCAACTTCTCCACTGCCTTAACCAGGTATTGAACTCACAACTCTTTGGGTCCTGTCACTGGATCTAACCAATGCCTGGTTCCAGAAATTCATACACAGATGTCCTTAAGGACACATGGCACAGTGGATAAAGGCATTGGTTAGATCCAGCGACAGGACCAAAAGAGTTGCGAGTTCAATACCTGGTTACGGCAGTGGAGAACTTGGAGAGGTGAATTAACAGGAGATAACTGATAACTGACATCCATTAGACATGACACATGGAACAGTCTACCCCAGCAAAGGAAATAAATTAATGGGTTCAGTTCGATATTCCAACCACCTGAAGAAGGCCGGAGCATACAACGGCCGAAATGTTGTGATAAATATGGCAGCAAAGATGAGGACAATAGTCTGAATATTGTAAATAGTGTTCATGAATTTGTTATAATGTATGTAAATCCTTTTTGTTCCAATCAGGAATCAGGGTCCAGTCAGTCTGCTGAGTCATGAGGGTTCCATCAGTAGTTGCGTCTTCAGCCAAGATGGAAAGTATCTTTTCTTTTTTTCATTTCAATTTAACGCAAAAAGCATGATTGCAATCGTCTATGAATTGAAGCATAAACCTTCTGTTTTTTTACATTTGAGTTACTCACACTGAAAAGCAACAGAAATTTGAGACTGAAATCCAAAGATACATTGAATTAGTGAAAGGTGCTTACCAAAAGCTAAGCAAAATATTAAGAAATGAGAAAATTTAATTTGAAACAAAGAAAACAGTACTGAACTGATATGTAATATCAGTGCTTGGAAGGAAAGTGTGTAGAGTGTGGTCATCTCACTACACCACCGGAGTTCCATCAGTGACCATGGCTTGTGAAGTAGTTTTCGGCCAAACATAATATTTCCTAGGCCTGAACAACAACCATATTCCCCAGATCTTACCTCTTTCAATTTTTTCCTCTTCAAAAATCAAATTCCTCTTGAAAGGAATAAGATATCAAGATGCTCTGAGGAAATTCAAGAGAATATGACAAGGCATCTTCTTGCTATCCCAAAAAAGGAGTTCCAGGAATTCTTCAATCAATGGAAGCAACACTGGGTAAAGTATGTGGCTTTAGGAACAGACGACTTTGAAGATTAAATGCTGAATCGATGTGTTACAGTTTTCTTTTTATAGCACCAGTCCCAAGACTTTTTGACCAGGCCTCATATTTAACAGCTTATTTACATAAAAAGATTAAGCTTTTCCATTTATGATTAGTAAATATAGTTTTTACTTAATAATAATACTATCATCTAAAAGGGTGAAATTATTATTTTTTTATTTTATTTTTTTTAAGCTTATCCCCCCAAGCAAGGCTGGAGGCCACTAGCACGCAAGGGGTTACAGAAGGTTTGGAGGAAGAGCAGATAGGAGTGGTAAAGGAGAGGATGTGGAGAAAGATAGTGGATTGATCAAGGCAAGGGGGTTACAGAAGATTTGGAGCGAGAGCAGATAGGAATGAAAGGTGAAAGGATGTGGAGAAGGGAAGTGGATAGATCAAGCCAACTGGAGATGTCGATTGACGTTACACTTAAATAGTTGGAGATTGTATTTGTCAGGGAAACAGGAATAAGGAAGGGAGTTCCACAGGCGAGATGTGCGAGACATGAAGCTATTGGAGTAGAAGAGACGTTGACATCTAACAGTATCAACGGTGAAGGGGTGGGAACGGGATGCCAGCCTTGTAGAATGTTTAAATTCATGAGGCCTAAGGACAAGCGAAAGCAGCTCCTTGGAGCAATTACCGTGAAAGTATTTGTAAAAAAGACAGAGCGAGGCAACGTCGCATCTGTGAGAGAGCGACTGCAGACGAGATGACAGATCAGGGCCAATTACATTGCATATCCGTCTCTGGATCTTATCAAGAACCCTGAGGCAAACAGCAGGGGCTCCAGACCATATATGGCAGCAATACTCCATGCAAGGGCGAATGGTCGATTTATAGATTTGGAGGATCGATTCCAGGGAGAAAAATTTCCTGGCTCGGCACAAGAAGCCAACTTTCCTTGCGGTGGATGATGCAATTGACTCAATGTATTCGTTCCATCTCAGATCAGCGGCCAGCGTGAGACCGAGAAACTTAATATATTTTTCTAATTAAAATTTTTAAAAACCGAAAACAATTCTTGTGAAAATTAATTATTCATCAAAAAGATTTTTTTTCTTAAAACAATAGTATGTCCTTAATATATCTTATAAAAGCAATTAAAAGCTTTTCTAATTAAATAATGTCACAGTTTTATTGCATTTTTATTTTATGATTCAGAGCAGATTTTCAGTAAATGGTGTTTCTGTTTGACAAAAATAAATTTAAATTCTCCAACATCTCCTGGCTTTATCTAATATAAAAATAAAGTGGGTGGAATTTTAATTTCTCAAAATTTCATAAAATTAAGTGTGGGTAACAGATATAAAAAAAATTTTTTTAAAAGTCCTGAAAATCTCATTAAAATTCGACAATTATTTGATTTTTGCAAGAATTTCCAAAACAATGTATTTTTAACATCAAAGAGATGCTAAAATTCCCATAGTAATCTTTGACCCACCACTGACGCAAAAATCCCAAAATTTTTAACTAAAATTTCAAAAGTGCTAGAAAGGATTAAAAAAATTAACAAAATAATTAAAAAATACTTTGGTCTTTCCTCTTAATAATAACATAAACATTTTGATGATAAAACTTGGTTTTCATGTTTGTGGTCCTTTTTCATTATGCTATGCTCTTTTTTAGCAAGAAAGTAGATATATCTTGTGTAAATGTAACTTAAAATACATGATTGATGATGTTTGTATGTAGAAGCCAATAGCAAAAAATCTATAATAAATAAAAAAAAATTTTAGACTAAAATTTGTTTCAATATATTGTGTAAATGTATTTTTTTATTTTGTTCTTTTTTTATTTCTATTTTGTGATGAATTGTAGGTCAGTACCTGATCTCTGGAAGCTATGATGAATCTATAATCATTTGGGACTTAAAGGACAATACAGAAAGAATAAAAATAAATGTAAGATGGCCCCTTCATTTCCTTTTTCCCATTTCCTTTTAGTGGGAGTGGTGCCTCCCCCTTGCGTACCAACACACAACCCCTAATGCCTCCCACCCAAATGTATAGTCCACCTTTGATTGGATTTCCTTGATGCTAGTATTGCATGTCAAATGAACCTCTTGGGTTTTCCTATAATAATTGTTATATAAATGGCTTACACTGTAAAGTGAAGGCAAGCTACACTTCAGGCACAATGCGTGTGTGTAGCACTATATTAGGGTTCAGATGTGCCCCTGCCACCTTCAGGCTGCCACTTGTTTTCATACTGTCCCCCTGCCCCCGGATCTTTCTGAAGCTGCCAGTGGGGTAGGAGGCTATAATAGCTCCCTGCTTTAAATCAGTACAGTTCTAACTGGTAAAATTTCAAAATGATCAAATGTTTCAAAAGTTATAGGCATGGTATTTCTTTCCAGCTCTCTCTTTTAATATTCTTCTAAAATCCAACCAAAGTTCCAATGATGTTAAAAGATTGTTATACAAGATTAATTTTACAATAAAATCTTATTTTAACACCTCTAAGACAAAACTGCTTTCATTTAATCACCACAGAGAACCTTTTCTGCTTGCCACCAGCCATGGTAATGCTGATGGTAACATTAACCGTTTCCCTAAAAAAAAACATTTGGCATTCATTGGTCAAGTAGCCAGTATTATTTTCAATTGAAATTTATAAAATCTTTCTCTTAAAACACTTTGTTAGGAAAACAAGTTCCCCAAGTCCAATAGCCTTCATCGCTCTCTCTAATATTGATGGGGGTTTCCTTTGAAACATTCCATTTAAAGTGGTGTGGAATGTTAACATCTTGATTATGTGGAATGTTAACATCTTGATTTTTACATGTGCTATCTATTTTAGTTGTTTCAGCTGTTGGTAGTCTTTAAGTGATGTGGTTTTTCTTATTTGGTACAGTTCTTTGTGACTCTGTACATGGCTGATGCTAAACTTCAAGAGAGCAACACTTTAGGCTTTCTTAGATTCCTATTTTCCACTGACATGAAGCGGGGCAGTGATTATATTGAATCAACTGCTACATCTAGAGCTAGGAAAGTTGGTTCACTGTGTCGCGTCAGACAATTCTTCTTGTCAGTATCCTCCTTGCACATTTATAAATCTATCATCCGTCCCTGCATTGGATACTGGAGCCGTATCTGGTCTTCTGCTCCTGCTATTCGTCTCAAGGTTCTTCACAAAATTATGCCCTGTTTTAACACAATGAACTAGTCTGTTTTGACTGCATGGAAAGATAGAAAAGACATATCAGAGATGCTACATGGTTTCTGTGAGAAAAAGAAAGAATGGAAGATCAAAGAGGTGATAGCAGTCTCATGTGTTTAATGTCTGCTTCAGTGAAAGAGAAAAAAGTTGTCAGTTTCAGGTCTTTTCATTTGTACCCCGTTAACATAATGCTCATTTTCTAGGCATAGCTTAGATGTGGCACAAGGCCATAAATATGGAGCACCCAGTGAGGATTGAACTCACTAATCAGTCCTAGTTAATCTAGCAAGACAAACTTGCTAACTGTTTATACCACGTCGAAGTGCCCTAATGATTTCCTAAGCATAGCTTAGATGTGGCACAAGGCCAAATGTGTCGAGCACCCAGTGAGGATTGAACTCACTACGAAGCTGTAATGGCTCTAGTGAAAGAAGCTTGCTAACTGTTCCGCCACCTCAAAGTATTCCTTCTTAACGACCAGCATTCATATTTATGATTGTTATTGCAATATTGTGTTAAGAATTAAGGTTCATCAGAAAATGAAAATCCCAAATCTGTGACATCTTCACGAGTCTTTCTAGTACAGAATGAAGAGCAAAAATAAGCATTACAGAAGAAAGATCAGAATCTGAAATGCCAGTTGATTTGAAACGACACATATTTACAATATCTTTTTCTTATTCTTACCATATACAGGAGCACACTGGATGGGTTGAAGACGTGGGTATCAGTCAAAACCAAGAGTGGTTAGTTTCTTGTTCAAAGGTCAGTATGTACATCCATTTCTTCTGATCATCCGTCATCTATTTTCACTCCTTCAAGATTCACTGATTTGTTTCTTATTGATTACTAACGTTTTGCAGGTTATTTAAAGTCAGAAAATAATTTTAGACGGTAAAAATTTTATGAAGATAATAATGAGTTACCAATACAAGACCTATTAATTAACCCATAGTTGGGACGAGAAAAGGAGGATTCATGCCTTTCCCGGCGGAGTATTTGCACTTAAGTGAATATAGTGAACCCAAGCATAATTGGAACTTGGCTCTCTGATTTCCAATTCTGAGCTGTTACCCAAGCTTACAGCACATCCAAGCTTACAGCAGTTGATTTTCCCAAGCGGTCACTCATTTAGGTACTGACCAGGCTCGGTGTTGCTTAACTCTGGTGAGAATATATGATAACCTATGTTTCAAAGTAATATAGCCATAAGCCCTTAACCTTCAAGAAGGATACTGTTTCTATGTTCCATATTTATATGTCGTTTAACACAATTTACGGAGAATTGAGACTAATCTCTCTTAAGCTCAAACAAAAACGATTACAGTTTGCTGACCACTGCCACCGAGCGGACAGGGAAATTGTCTCATCTTTACTCCTATGGCAACTTTCTGGAAGTGTCTTCTCATGAAAAGTGACTTTCCCAGACACCATAGTTCTGGACTCAGGGTTGGATATTGAGGCTCTGGGGACAGCAATACAGGACTGGAGAGTGTGGAAAATGATTGTCAATGGAGTTTCAACAAAATATAGGGAGGTCAAAGGATGATGATATGTCTGTCGGTCTGCCTATCTATTCATAGATATCTATAAATATTTATGTCAGATAATTATCTATCTATCTATTTATCTCTTTATGTTCCTCATCTATCCGTCTCTTTATGTTCCTCCTCTATCTGTCTCTTTATGATACTCATCTATCTGTCTCTTTATGTTCCTCATCTATCTGTCTCTTTATGATACTCATCTATCTGTCTCTTTATGTTCCTCCTCTATCTGTCTCTTTATGATACTCATCTATCCGTCTCTTTATGTTCCTCATCTATCCGTCTCTTTATGATACTCATCTGTCTGTCTCTTTATGTTCCTCATCTATCTGTCTCTTTATGTTCCTCATCTATCTGTCTCTTTATGTTCCTCCTCTATCTGTCTCTTTATGTTCCTCATCTATCCGTCTCTTTATGATACTCATCTATCCGTCTCTTTATGTTCCTCCTCTATCCGTCTCTTTATGATACTCATCTATCCGTCTCTTTATGTTCCTCATCTATCCGTCTCTTTATGATACTCATCTATCCGTCTCTTTATGTTCCTCATCTATCCGTCTCTTTATGATACTCATCTATCCGTCTCTTTATGTTCCTCATCTATCCGTCTCTTTATGATACTCATCTATCCGTCTCTTTATGTTCCTCATCTATCCGTCTCTTTATGATACTCATCTATCCGTCTCTTTATGTTCCTCATCTATCCGTCTCTTTATGATACTCATCTATCCGTCTCTTTATGTTCCTCATCTATCCGTCTCTTTATGTTCCTCATCTATCCGTCTCTTTATGATACTCATCTATCCGTCTCTTTATGTTCCTCATCTATCCGTCTCTTTATGATACTCATCTATCCGTCTCTTTATGTTCCTGCTATATCCGTCTCTTTATGTTCCTGCTATATCCGTCTCTTTATGTTCCTGCTATATCCGTCTCTTTATGATACTCATCTATCCGTCTCTTTATGTTCCTCATCTATCTGTCTCTTTATGTTCCTCCTCTATCCGTCTCTTTATGTTCCTCCTCTATCTGTCTCTTTATGTTCCTCATCTATCTGTCTCTTTATGTTCCTCATCTATCCGTCTCTTTATGATACTCATCTATCCGTCTCTTTATGTTCCTCATCTATCCGTCTCTTTATGATACTCATCTATCCGTCTCTTTATGTTCCTCATCTATCCGTCTCTTTATGTTCCTCATCTATCCGTCTCTTTATGTTCCTCATCTATCCGTCTCTTTATGATACTCATCTATCCGTCTCTTTATGTTCCTCATCTATCTGTCTCTTTATGTTCCTCCTCTATCCGTCTCTTTATGTTCCTCCTCTATCTGTCTCTTTATGTTCCTCATCTATCTGTCTCTTTATGTTCCTCATCTATCCGTCTCTTTATGATACTCATCTATCCGTCTCTTTATGTTCCTCATCTATCCGTCTCTTTATGATACTCATCTATCCGTCTCTTTATGTTCCTCATCTATCCGTCTCTTTATGTTCCTCATCTATCCGTCTCTTTATGATACTCATCTATCCGTCTCTTTATGTTCCTCATCTATCCGTCTCTTTATGTTCCTCCTCTATCTGTCTCTTTATGTTCCTCATCTATCTGTCTCTTTATGTTCCTCATCTATCCGTCTCTTTATGATACTCATCTATCTGTCTCTTTATGTTCCTCCTCTATCCGTCTCTTTATGTTCCTCCTCTATCTGTCTCTTTATGTTCCTCATCTATCTGTCTCTTTATGTTCCTCATCTATCCGTCTCTTTATGATACTCATCTATCCGTCTCTTTATGTTCCTCATCTATCCGTCTCTTTATGATACTCATCTATCCGTCTCTTTATGATACTCATCTATCCGTCTCTTTATGATACTCATCTATCCGTCTCTTTATGTTCCTCATCTATCTGTCTCTTTATGTTCCTCCTCTATCCGTCTCTTTATGTTCCTCCTCTATCTGTCTCTTTATGTTCCTCATCTATCTGTCTCTTTATGTTCCTCATCTATCCGTCTCTTTATGATACTCATCTATCCGTCTCTTTATGTTCCTCATCTATCCGTCTCTTTATGATACTCATCTATCCGTCTCTTTATGTTCCTCATCTATCCGTCTCTTTATGTTCCTCATCTATCCGTCTCTTTATGATACTCATCTATCCGTCTCTTTATGTTCCTCATCTATCCGTCTCTTTATGTTCCTCCTCTATCTGTCTCTTTATGTTCCTCATCTATCTGTCTCTTTATGTTCCTCATCTATCCGTCTCTTTATGATACTCATCTATCTGTCTCTTTATGTTCCTCCTCTATCCGTCTCTTTATGTTCCTCCTCTATCTGTCTCTTTATGTTCCTCATCTATCTGTCTCTTTATGTTCCTCATCTATCCGTCTCTTTATGATACTCATCTATCCGTCTCTTTATGTTCCTCATCTATCCGTCTCTTTATGATACTCATCTATCCGTCTCTTTATGTTCCTCATCTATCCGTCTCTTTATGATACTCATCTATCCGTCTCTTTATGATACTCATCTATCCGTCTCTTTATGTTCCTCATCTATCCGTCTCTTTATGATACTCATCTATCTGTCTCTTTATGTTCCTCATCTATCCGTCTCTTTATGATACTCATCTATCTGTCTCTTTATGTTCCTCATCTATCCGTCTCTTTATGATACTCATCTATCCGTCTCTTTATGTTCCTCCTCTATCTGTCTCTTTATGTTCCTCATCTATCTGTCTCTTTATGTTCCTCATCTATCCGTCTCTTTATGATACTCATCTATCTGTCTCTTTATGTTCCTCCTCTATCCGTCTCTTTATGTTCCTCCTCTATCTGTCTCTTTATGTTCCTCATCTATCTGTCTCTTTATGTTCCTCATCTATCCGTCTCTTTATGATACTCATCTATCCGTCTCTTTATGTTCCTCATCTATCCGTCTCTTTATGATACTCATCTATCCGTCTCTTTATGTTCCTCATCTATCCGTCTCTTTATGATACTCATCTATCCGTCTCTTTATGTTCCTCATCTATCCGTCTCTTTATGTTCCTCATCTATCCGTCTCTTTATGATACTCATCTATCCGTCTCTTTATGTTCCTCATCTATCCGTCTCTTTATGATACTCATCTATCCGTCTCTTTATGTTCCTCATCTATCCGTCTCTTTATGATACTCATCTATCCGTCTCTTTATGTTCCTCATCTATCCGTCTCTTTATGATACTCATCTATCCGTCTCTTTATGTTCCTCATCTATCCGTCTCTTTATGATACTCATCTATCCGTCTCTTTATGTTCCTCATCTATCCGTCTCTTTATGTTCCTCATCTATCCGTCTCTTTATGTTCCTCATCTATCCGTCTCTTTATGATACTCATCTATCCGTCTCTTTATGTTCCTCATCTATCTGTCTCTTTATGTTCCTCCTCTATCCGTCTCTTTATGTTCCTCATCTATCCGTCTCTTTATGATACTCATCTATCCGTCTCTTTATGTTCCTCATCTATCCGTCTCTTTATGTTCCTCATCTATCCGTCTCTTTATGATACTCATCTATCCGTCTCTTTATGTTCCTCATCTATCCGTCTCTTTATGATACTCATCTATCCGTCTCTTTATGTTCCTGCTATATCCGTCTCTTTATGTTCCTGCTATATCCGTCTCTTTATGTTCCTGCTATATCCGTCTCTTTATGATACTCATCTATCCGTCTCTTTATGTTCCTCATCTATCTGTCTCTTTATGTTCCTCCTCTATCCGTCTCTTTATGTTCCTCCTCTATCTGTCTCTTTATGTTCCTCATCTATCTGTCTCTTTATGTTCCTCATCTATCCGTCTCTTTATGATACTCATCTATCCGTCTCTTTATGTTCCTCATCTATCCGTCTCTTTATGATACTCATCTATCCGTCTCTTTATGTTCCTCATCTATCCGTCTCTTTATGTTCCTCATCTATCCGTCTCTTTATGTTCCTCATCTATCCGTCTCTTTATGATACTCATCTATCCGTCTCTTTATGTTCCTCATCTATCTGTCTCTTTATGTTCCTCCTCTATCCGTCTCTTTATGTTCCTCCTCTATCTGTCTCTTTATGTTCCTCATCTATCTGTCTCTTTATGTTCCTCATCTATCCGTCTCTTTATGATACTCATCTATCCGTCTCTTTATGTTCCTCATCTATCCGTCTCTTTATGATACTCATCTATCCGTCTCTTTATGTTCCTCATCTATCCGTCTCTTTATGTTCCTCATCTATCCGTCTCTTTATGATACTCATCTATCCGTCTCTTTATGTTCCTCATCTATCCGTCTCTTTATGTTCCTCCTCTATCTGTCTCTTTATGTTCCTCATCTATCTGTCTCTTTATGTTCCTCATCTATCCGTCTCTTTATGATACTCATCTATCTGTCTCTTTATGTTCCTCCTCTATCCGTCTCTTTATGTTCCTCCTCTATCTGTCTCTTTATGTTCCTCATCTATCTGTCTCTTTATGTTCCTCATCTATCCGTCTCTTTATGATACTCATCTATCCGTCTCTTTATGTTCCTCATCTATCCGTCTCTTTATGATACTCATCTATCCGTCTCTTTATGATACTCATCTATCCGTCTCTTTATGATACTCATCTATCCGTCTCTTTATGTTCCTCATCTATCTGTCTCTTTATGTTCCTCCTCTATCCGTCTCTTTATGTTCCTCCTCTATCTGTCTCTTTATGTTCCTCATCTATCTGTCTCTTTATGTTCCTCATCTATCCGTCTCTTTATGATACTCATCTATCCGTCTCTTTATGTTCCTCATCTATCCGTCTCTTTATGATACTCATCTATCCGTCTCTTTATGTTCCTCATCTATCCGTCTCTTTATGTTCCTCATCTATCCGTCTCTTTATGATACTCATCTATCCGTCTCTTTATGTTCCTCATCTATCCGTCTCTTTATGTTCCTCCTCTATCTGTCTCTTTATGTTCCTCATCTATCTGTCTCTTTATGTTCCTCATCTATCCGTCTCTTTATGATACTCATCTATCTGTCTCTTTATGTTCCTCCTCTATCCGTCTCTTTATGTTCCTCCTCTATCTGTCTCTTTATGTTCCTCATCTATCTGTCTCTTTATGTTCCTCATCTATCCGTCTCTTTATGATACTCATCTATCCGTCTCTTTATGTTCCTCATCTATCCGTCTCTTTATGATACTCATCTATCCGTCTCTTTATGTTCCTCATCTATCCGTCTCTTTATGATACTCATCTATCCGTCTCTTTATGATACTCATCTATCCGTCTCTTTATGTTCCTCATCTATCCGTCTCTTTATGATACTCATCTATCTGTCTCTTTATGTTCCTCATCTATCCGTCTCTTTATGATACTCATCTATCTGTCTCTTTATGTTCCTCATCTATCCGTCTCTTTATGATACTCATCTATCCGTCTCTTTATGTTCCTCCTCTATCTGTCTCTTTATGTTCCTCATCTATCTGTCTCTTTATGTTCCTCATCTATCCGTCTCTTTATGATACTCATCTATCTGTCTCTTTATGTTCCTCCTCTATCCGTCTCTTTATGTTCCTCCTCTATCTGTCTCTTTATGTTCCTCATCTATCTGTCTCTTTATGTTCCTCATCTATCCGTCTCTTTATGATACTCATCTATCCGTCTCTTTATGTTCCTCATCTATCCGTCTCTTTATGATACTCATCTATCCGTCTCTTTATGTTCCTCATCTATCCGTCTCTTTATGATACTCATCTATCCGTCTCTTTATGTTCCTCATCTATCCGTCTCTTTATGTTCCTCATCTATCCGTCTCTTTATGATACTCATCTATCCGTCTCTTTATGTTCCTCATCTATCCGTCTCTTTATGATACTCATCTATCCGTCTCTTTATGTTCCTCATCTATCCGTCTCTTTATGATACTCATCTATCCGTCTCTTTATGTTCCTCATCTATCCGTCTCTTTATGATACTCATCTATCCGTCTCTTTATGTTCCTCATCTATCCGTCTCTTTATGATACTCATCTATCCGTCTCTTTATGTTCCTCATCTATCCGTCTCTTTATGTTCCTCATCTATCCGTCTCTTTATGTTCCTCATCTATCCGTCTCTTTATGATACTCATCTATCCGTCTCTTTATGTTCCTCATCTATCTGTCTCTTTATGTTCCTCCTCTATCCGTCTCTTTATGTTCCTCCTCTATCTGTCTCTTTATGTTCCTCATCTATCTGTCTCTTTATGTTCCTCATCTATCCGTCTCTTTATGATACTCATCTATCCGTCTCTTTATGTTCCTCATCTATCCGTCTCTTTATGATACTCATCTATCCGTCTCTTTATGTTCCTCATCTATCCGTCTCTTTATGTTCCTCATCTATCCGTCTCTTTATGTTCCTCATCTATCCGTCTCTTTATGATACTCATCTATCCGTCTCTTTATGTTCCTCATCTATCTGTCTCTTTATGTTCCTCCTCTATCCGTCTCTTTATGTTCCTCCTCTATCTGTCTCTTTATGTTCCTCATCTATCTGTCTCTTTATGTTCCTCATCTATCCGTCTCTTTATGATACTCATCTATCCGTCTCTTTATGTTCCTCATCTATCCGTCTCTTTATGATACTCATCTATCCGTCTCTTTATGTTCCTCATCTATCTGTCTCTTTATGATACTCATCTATCCGTCTCTTTATGTTCCTCATCTATCCGTCTCTTTATGATACTCATCTATCCGTCTCTTTATGTTCCTCATCTATCTGTCTCTTTATGTTCCTCCTCTATCCGTCTCTTTATGTTCCTCCTCTATCTGTCTCTTTATGTTCCTCATCTATCTGTCTCTTTATGTTCCTCATCTATCCGTCTCTTTATGATACTCATCTATCCGTCTCTTTATGTTCCTCATCTATCCGTCTCTTTATGATACTCATCTATCCGTCTCTTTATGTTCCTCATCTATCCGTCTCTTTATGATACTCATCTATCCGTCTCTTTATGTTCCTCATCTATCCGTCTCTTTATGATACTCATCTATCCGTCTCTTTATGTTCCTCATCTATCCGTCTCTTTATGATACTCATCTATCCGTCTCTTTATGTTCCTCATCTATCCGTCTCTTTATGATACTCATCTATCCGTCTCTTTATGTTCCTCATCTATCCGTCTCTTTATGATACTCATCTATCCGTCTCTTTATGTTCCTCATCTATCCGTCTCTTTATGATACTCATCTATCCGTCTCTTTATGTTCCTCATCTATCCGTCTCTTTATGATACTCATCTATCCGTCTCTTTATGTTCCTCATCTATCCGTCTCTTTATGATACTCATCTATCCGTCTCTTTATGTTCCTCATCTATCCGTCTCTTTATGATACTCATCTATCCGTCTCTTTATGTTCCTCATCTATCCGTCTCTTTATGATACTCATCTATCCGTCTCTTTATGTTCCTCATCTATCCGTCTCTTTATGATACTCATCTATCCGTCTCTTTATGTTCCTCATCTATCCGTCTCTTTATGATACTCATCTATCCGTCTCTTTATGTTCCTCATCTATCCGTCTCTTTATGATACTCATCTATCCGTCTCTTTATGTTCCTCATCTATCCGTCTCTTTATGATACTCATCTATCCGTCTCTTTATGTTCCTCATCTATCCGTCTCTTTATGATACTCATCTATCCGTCTCTTTATGTTCCTCATCTATCCGTCTCTTTATGATACTCATCTATCCGTCTCTTTATGTTCCTCATCTATCCGTCTCTTTATGATACTCATCTATCCGTCTCTTTATGTTCCTCATCTATCCGTCTCTTTATGATACTCATCTATCCGTCTCTTTATGTTCCTCATCTATCCGTCTCTTTATGTTCCTCATCTATCCGTCTCTTTATGTTCCTCATCTATCCGTCTCTTTATGTTCCTCATCTATCCGTCTCTTTATGATACTCATCTATCCGTCTCTTTATGTTCCTCATCTATCCGTCTCTTTATGATACTCATCTATCCGTCTCTTTATGTTCCTCATCTATCCGTCTCTTTATGTTCCTCCTCTATCCGTCTCTTTATGTTCCTCATCTATCCGTCTCTTTATGTTCCTCATCTATCCGTCTCTTTATGATACTCATCTATCCGTCTCTTTATGTTCCTCATCTATCCGTCTCTTTATGATACTCATCTATCCGTCTCTTTATGTTCCTCATCTATCCGTCTCTTTATGATACTCATCTATCCGTCTCTTTATGTTCCTCATCTATCCGTCTCTTTATGATACTCATCTATCCGTCTCTTTATGTTCCTCATCTATCCGTCTCTTTATGATACTCATCTATCCGTCTCTTTATGTTCCTCATCTATCCGTCTCTTTATGATACTCATCTATCCGTCTCTTTATGTTCCTCATCTATCCGTCTCTTTATGATACTCATCTATCCGTCTCTTTATGTTCCTCATCTATCCGTCTCTTTATGATACTCATCTATCCGTCTCTTTATGTTCCTCATCTATCCGTCTCTTTATGATACTCATCTATCCGTCTCTTTATGATACTCATCTATCCGTCTCTTTATGTTCCTCATCTATCCGTCTCTTTATGATACTCATCTATCCGTCTCTTTATGTTCCTCATCTATCCGTCTCTTTATGATACTCATCTATCCGTCTCTTTATGTTCCTCATCTATCCGTCTCTTTATGATACTCATCTATCCGTCTCTTTATGATACTCATCTATCCGTCTCTTTATGTTCCTCATCTATCCGTCTCTTTATGATACTCATCTATCCGTCTCTTTATGTTCCTCATCTATCCGTCTCTTTATGTTCCTCATCTATCCGTCTCTTTATGATACTCATCTATCCGTCTCTTTATGTTCCTCATCTATCCGTCTCTTTATGATACTCATCTATCCGTCTCTTTATGTTCCTCATCTATCCGTCTCTTTATGATACTCATCTATCCGTCTCTTTATGATACTCATCTATCCGTCTCTTTATGTTCCTCATCTATCCGTCTCTTTATGATACTCATCTATCCGTCTCTTTATGTTCCTCATCTATCCGTCTCTTTATGATACTCATCTATCCGTCTCTTTATGATACTCATCTATCCGTCTCTTTATGTTCCTCATCTATCCGTCTCTTTATGATACTCATCTATCCGTCTCTTTATGTTCCTCATCTATCCGTCTCTTTATGATACTCATCTATCCGTCTCTTTATGATACTCATCTATCCGTCTCTTTATGTTCCTCATCTATCCGTCTCTTTATGATACTCATCTATCCGTCTCTTTATGTTCCTCATCTATCCGTCTCTTTATGATACTCATCTATCCGTCTCTTTATGTTCCTCATCTATCCGTCTCTTTATGATACTCATCTATCCGTCTCTTTATGATACTCATCTATCCGTCTCTTTATGTTCCTCATCTATCCGTCTCTTTATGATACTCATCTATCCGTCTCTTTATGTTCCTCATCTATCCGTCTCTTTATGATACTCATCTATCCGTCTCTTTATGATACTCATCTATCCGTCTCTTTATGTTCCTCATCTATCCGTCTCTTTATGATACTCATCTATCCGTCTCTTTATGTTCCTCATCTATCCGTCTCTTTATGATACTCATCTATCCGTCTCTTTATGTTCCTCATCTATCCGTCTCTTTATGATACTCATCTATCCGTCTCTTTATGATACTCATCTATCCGTCTCTTTATGTTCCTCATCTATCCGTCTCTTTATGATACTCATCTATCCGTCTCTTTATGTTCCTCATCTATCCGTCTCTTTATGATACTCATCTATCCGTCTCTTTATGATACTCATCTATCCGTCTCTTTATGTTCCTCATCTATCCGTCTCTTTATGATACTCATCTATCCGTCTCTTTATGTTCCTCATCTATCCGTCTCTTTATGATACTCATCTATCCGTCTCTTTATGTTCCTCATCTATCCGTCTCTTTATGTTCCTCATCTATCCGTCTCTTTATGATACTCATCTATCCGTCTCTTTATGTTCCTCATCTATCCGTCTCTTTATGTTCCTCATCTATCCGTCTCTTTATGATACTCATCTATCCGTCTCTTTATGTTCCTCATCTATCCGTCTCTTTATGATACTCATCTATCCGTCTCTTTATGTTACTCATCTATCTGTCTCTTTATGATACTCATCTATCCGTCTCTTTATGTTCCTCATCTATCCGTCTCATTATGATACTCATCTATCCGTCTTTTTATGTTCCTCATCTATCCGTCTCTTTATGTTCCTCATCTATCCGTCTCTTTATGATACTCATCTATCCGTCTCTTTATGTTCCTCATCTATCCGTCTCCTTATGATACTCATCTATCCGTCTCTTTATGTTCCTCATCTATCCGTCTCTTTATGATACTCATCTATCCGTCTCTTTATGTTCCTCATCTATCCGTCTCCTTATGATACTCATCTATCCGTCTCTTTATGTTCCTCATCTATCCGTCTCTTTATGATACTCATCTATCTGTCTCTTTATGTTCCTCATCTATCCGTCTCTTTATGATACTCATCTATCCGTCTCTTTATGTTCCTCATCTATCTGTCTCTTTATGTTCCTCCTCTATCCGTCTCTTTTTGTTCCTCTTCTATCCGTCTCTTTATGATACTCATCTATCCGTCTCTTTATGTTCCTCATCTATCCGTCTCCTTATGATACTCATCTATCCGTCTCTTTATGTTCCTCATCTATCCGTCTCTTTATGATACTCATCTATCCGTCTCTTTATGTTCCTCATCTATCCGTCTCTTTATGATACTCATCTATCCGTCTCTTTATGTTCCTCATCTATCCGTCTCTTTATGATACTCATCTATCCGTCTCTTTATGTTCCTCATCTATCCGTCTCTTTATGATACTCATCTATCCGTCTCTTTATGTTCCTCATCTATCCGTCTCTTTATGATACTCATCTATCCGTCTCTTTATGTTCCTCATCTATCCGTCTCTTTATGTTCCTCATCTATCCGTCTCTTTATGATACTCATCTATCCGTCTCTTTATGTTCCTCCTCTATCTGTCTCTTTATGTTCCTCATCTATCCGTCTCTTTATGTTCCTCATCTATCTGTCTCTTTATGTTCCTCATCTATCCGTCTCTTTATGATACTCATCTATCTGTCTCTTTATGTTCCTCCTCTATCTGTCTCTTTATGTTGCTCCTCTATCCGTCTCTTTATGTTCCTCCTCTATCTGTCTCTTTATGTTCCTCATCTATCTGTCTCTTTATGTTCCTCTTCTATCCGTCTCTTTATGTTCCTCATCTATCCGTCTCTTTATGATACTCATCTATCTGTCTCTTTATGTTCCTCATCTATCCGTCTCTTTATGATACTCATCTATCCGTCTCTTTATGTTCCTCATCTAACCGTCTCTTTATGATACTCATCTATCCGTCTCTTTATGTTCCTCCTCTATCTGTCTCTTTATGTTCCTCCTCTATCCGTCTCTTTTTGTTCCTCTTCTATCCGTCTCTTTATGATACTCATCTATCCGTCTCTTTATGTTCCTCATCTATCCGTCTCCTTATGATACTCATCTATCCGTCTCTTTATGTTCCTCATCTATCCGTCTCTTTATGATACTCATCTATCCGTCTCTTTATGTTCCTCCTCTATCCGTCTCTTTATGTTCCTCATCTAACCGTCTCTTTATGATACTCATCTATCCGTCTCTTTATGTTCCTCATCTATCCGTCTCTTTATGTTCCTCATCTAACCGTCTCTTTATGATACTCATCTATCCGTCTCTTTATGTTCCTCATCTATCCGTCTCTTTATGATACTCATCTATCCGTCTCTTTATGTTCCTCATCTATCCGTCTCTTTATGATACTCATCTATCCGTCTCTTTATGTTCCTCATCTATCCGTCTCTTTATGATACTCATCTATCCGTCTCTTTATGTTCCTCCTCTATCCGTCTCTTTATGATACTCATCTATCTGTCTCTTTATGTTCCTCCTCTATCTGTCTCTTTATGTTCCTCCTCTATCCGTCTCTTTTTGTTCCTCTTCTATCCGTCTCTTTATGATACTCATCTATCCGTCTCTTTATGTTCCTCATCTATCCGTCTCTTTATGATACTCATCTATCCGTCTCTTTATGTTCCTCCTCTATCTGTCTCTTTATGTTCCTCCTCTATCCGTCTCTTTTTGTTCCTCTTCTATCCGTCTCTTTATGATACTCATCTATCCGTCTCTTTATGTTCCTCATCTATCCGTCTCTTTATGATACTCATCTATCCGTCTCTTTATGTTCCTCATCTATCCGTCTCTTTATGATACTCATCTATCCGTCTCTTTATGTTCCTCCTCTATCTGTCTCTTTATGTTCCTCCTCTATCCGTCTCTTTTTGTTCCTCTTCTATCCGTCTCTTTATGATACTCATCTATCCGTCTCTTTATGTTCCTCATCTATCCGTCTCTTTATGATACTCATCTATCCGTCTCTTTATGTTCCTCATCTATCCGTCTCTTTATGATACTCATCTATCCGTCTCTTTATGTTCCTCCTCTATCCGTCTCTTTATGTTCCTCATCTAACCGTCTCTTTATGATACTCATCTATCCGTCTCTTTATGTTCCTCATCTATCCGTCTCTTTATGTTCCTCATCTAACCGTCTCTTTATGATACTCATCTATCCGTCTCTTTATGATCCTCATCTATCCGTCTCTTTATGTTCCTCATCTAACCGTCTCTTTATGATACTCATCTATCCGTCTCTTTATGTTCCTCCTCTATCTGTCTCTTTATGTTCCTCCTCTATCCGTCTCTTTTTGTTCCTCTTCTATCCGTCTCTTTATGATACTCATCTATCCGTCTCTTTTTGTTCCTCTTCTATCCGTCTCTTTATGATACTCATCTATCCGTCTCTTTATGTTCCTCATCTATCCGTCTCTTTATGATACTCATCTATCCGTCTCTTTATGTTCCTCATCTATCCGTCTCTTTATGTTCCTCATCTAACCGTCTCTTTATGATACTCATCTATCCGTCTCTTTATGTTCCTCCTCTATCTGTCTCTTTATGTTCCTCCTCTATCCGTCTCTTTTTGTTCCTCTTCTATCCGTCTCTTTATGATACTCATCTATCCGTCTCTTTTTGTTCCTCTTCTATCCGTCTCTTTATGATACTCATCTATCCGTCTCTTTATGTTCCTCATCTATCCGTCTCTTTATGATACTCATCTATCCGTCTCTTTATGTTCCTCATCTATCCGTCTCTTTATGTTCCTCATCTAACCGTCTCTTTATGATACTCATCTATCCGTCTCTTTATGTTCCTCCTCTATCTGTCTCTTTATGTTCCTCCTCTATCCGTCTCTTTTTGTTCCTCTTCTATCCGTCTCTTTATGATACTCATCTATCCGTCTCTTTTTGTTCCTCTTCTATCCGTCTCTTTATGATACTCATCTATCCGTCTCTTTATGTTCCTCATCTATCCGTCTCTTTATGATACTCATCTATCCGTCTCTTTATGTTCCTCATCTATCCGTCTCTTTATGTTCCTCATCTATCCGTCTCTTTATGATACTCATCTATCCGTCTCTTTATGTTCCTCATCTATCCGTCTCTTTATGTTCCTCATCTAACCGTCTCTTTATGATACTCATCTATCTGTCTCTTTATGTTCCTCCTCTATCCGTCTCTTTATGTTCCTCATCTAACCGTCTCTTTATGATACTCATCTATCCGTCTCTTTATGTTCCTCATCTATCCGTCTCTTTATGTTCCTCATCTAACCGTCTCTTTATGATACTCATCTATCCGTCTCTTTATGTTCCTCCTCTATCTGTCTCTTTATGTTCCTCCTCTATCCGTCTCTTTTTGTTCCTCTTCTATCCGTCTCTTTATGATACTCATCTATCCGTCTCTTTATGTTCCTCATCTATCCGTCTCTTTATGATACTCATCTATCCGTCTCTTTATGTTCCTCCTCTATCTGTCTCTTTATGTTCCTCCTCTATCCGTCTCTTTTTGTTCCTCTTCTATCCGTCTCTTTATGATACTCATCTATCCGTCTCTTTATGTTCCTCATCTATCCGTCTCTTTATGATACTCATCTATCCGTCTCTTTATGTTCCTCATCTATCCGTCTCTTTATGATACTCATCTATCCGTCTCTTTATGTTCCTCCTCTATCTGTCTCTTTATGTTCCTCCTCTATCCGTCTCTTTTTGTTCCTCTTCTATCCGTCTCTTTATGATACTCATCTATCCGTCTCTTTATGTTCCTCATCTATCCGTCTCTTTATGATACTCATCTATCCGTCTCTTTATGTTCCTCATCTATCCGTCTCTTTATGATACTCATCTATCCGTCTCTTTATGTTCCTCCTCTATCTGTCTCTTTATGTTCCTCCTCTATCCGTCTCTTTTTGTTCCTCTTCTATCCGTCTCTTTATGATACTCATCTATCCGTCTCTTTATGTTCCTCATCTATCCGTCTCTTTATGATACTCATCTATCCGTCTCTTTATGTTCCTCATCTATCCGTCTCTTTATGATACTCATCTATCCGTCTCTTTTTGTTCCTCTTCTATCCGTCTCTTTATGATACTCATCTATCCGTCTCTTTATGTTCCTCATCTATCCGTCTCTTTATGATACTCATCTATCCGTCTCTTTATGTTCCTCATCTATCCGTCTCTTTATGATACTCATCTATCCGTCTCTTTATGTTCCTCCTCTATCTGTCTCTTTATGTTCCTCCTCTATCCGTCTCTTTTTGTTCCTCTTCTATCCGTCTCTTTATGATACTCATCTATCCGTCTCTTTATGTTCCTCATCTATCCGTCTCTTTATGATACTCATCTATCCGTCTCTTTATGTTCCTCCTCTATCTGTCTCTTTATGTTCCTCCTCTATCCGTCTCTTTTTGTTCCTCTTCTATCCGTCTCTTTATGATACTCATCTATCCGTCTCTTTATGTTCCTCATCTATCCGTCTCTTTATGATACTCATCTATCCGTCTCTTTATGTTCCTCATCTATCCGTCTCTTTATGATACTCATCTATCCGTCTCTTTTTGTTCCTCTTCTATCCGTCTCTTTATGATACTCATCTATCCGTCTCTTTATGTTCCTCATCTATCCGTCTCTTTATGATACTCATCTATCCGTCTCTTTATGTTCCTCATCTATCCGTCTCTTTATGATACTCATCTATCCGTCTCTTTATGTTCCTCCTCTATCTGTCTCTTTATGTTCCTCCTCTATCCGTCTCTTTTTGTTCCTCTTCTATCCGTCTCTTTATGATACTCATCTATCCGTCTCTTTATGTTCCTCATCTATCCGTCTCTTTATGATACTCATCTATCCGTCTCTTTATGTTCCTCCTCTATCTGTCTCTTTATGTTCCTCCTCTATCCGTCTCTTTTTGTTCCTCTTCTATCCGTCTCTTTATGATACTCATCTATCCGTCTCTTTATGTTCCTCATCTATCCGTCTCTTTATGATACTCATCTATCCGTCTCTTTATGTTCCTCATCTATCCGTCTCTTTATGATACTCATCTATCCGTCTCTTTATGTTCCTCCTCTATCTGTCTCTTTATGTTCCTCCTCTATCCGTCTCTTTTTGTTCCTCTTCTATCCGTCTCTTTATGATACTCATCTATCCGTCTCTTTATGTTCCTCATCTATCCGTCTCTTTATGATACTCATCTATCCGTCTCTTTATGTTCCTCATCTATCCGTCTCTTTATGATACTCATCTATCCGTCTCTTTATGTTCCTCCTCTATCTGTCTCTTTATGTTCCTCCTCTATCCGTCTCTTTTTGTTCCTCTTCTATCCGTCTCTTTATGATACTCATCTATCCGTCTCTTTATGTTCCTCATCTATCCGTCTCTTTATGATACTCATCTATCCGTCTCTTTATGTTCCTCATCTATCCGTCTCTTTATGATACTCATCTATCCGTCTCTTTATGTTCCTCATCTATCCGTCTCTTTATGTTCCTCCTCTATCTGTCTCTTTATGATACTCATCTATCCGTCTCTTTATGTTCCTCATCTATCCGTCTCTTTATGTTCCTCATCTAACCGTCTCTTTATGATACTCATCTATCCGTCTCTTTATGTTCCTCCTCTATCTGTCTCTTTATGTTCCTCCTCTATCCGTCTCTTTTTGTTCCTCTTCTATCCGTCTCCTTATGATACTCATCTATCCGTCTCTTTATGTTCCTCATCTAACCGTCTCTTTATGATACTCATCTATCCGTCTCTTTATGTTCCTCATCTATCCGTCTCTTTATGTTCCTCATCTAACCGTCTCTTTATGATACTCATCTATCCGTCTCTTTATGTTCCTCCTCTATCTGTCTCTTTATGTTCCTCCTCTATCCGTCTCTTTTTGTTCCTCTTCTATCCGTCTCTTTATGATACTCATCTATCCGTCTCTTTATGTTCCTCATCTATCCGTCTCTTTATGATACTCATCTATCCGTCTCTTTATGTTCCTCATCTATCCGTCTCTTTATGATACTCATCTATCCGTCTCTTTATGTTCCTCATCTATCCGTCTCTTTATGTTCCTCCTCTATCTGTCTCTTTATGATACTCATCTATCCGTCTCTTTATGTTCCTCATCTATCCGTCTCTTTATGTTCCTCATCTAACCGTCTCTTTATGATACTCATCTATCCGTCTCTTTATGTTCCTCCTCTATCTGTCTCTTTATGTTCCTCCTCTATCCGTCTCTTTTTGTTCCTCTTCTATCCGTCTCCTTATGATACTCATCTATCCGTCTCTTTATGTTCCTCATCTATCCGTCTCTTTATGATACTCATCTATCCGTCTCTTTATGTTCCTCATCTATCCGTCTCTTTATGATACTCATCTATCCGTCTCTTTATGTTCCTCATCTATCCGTCTCTTTATGTTCCTCATCTATCCGTCTCTTTATGATACTCATCTATCCGTCTCTTTATGTTCCTCCTCTATCTGTCTCTTTATGTTCCTCCTCTATCCGTCTCTTTTTGTTCCTCTTCTATCCGTCTCTTTATGATACTCATCTATCCGTCTCTTTATGTTCCTCATCTATCCGTCTCCTTATGATACTCATCTATCCGTCTCTTTATGTTCCTCATCTATCCGTCTCTTTATGATACTCATCTATCCGTCTCTTTATGTTCCTCATCTATCCGTCTCCTTATGATACTCATCTATCCGTCTCTTTATGTTCCTCATCTATCCGTCTCTTTATGATACTCATCTATCCGTCTCTTTATGTTCCTCATCTAACCGTCTCTTTATGATACTCATCTATCTGTCTCTTTATGTTCCTCATCTATCCGTCTCTTTATGTTCCTCATCTATCTGTCTCTTTATGTTCCTCATCTATCTGTCTCTTTATGATACTCATCTATCTGTCTCTTTATGTTCCTCATCTAACCGTCTCTTTATGATACTCATCTATCCGTCTCTTTATGTTCCTCATCTATCCGTCTCTTTATGTTCCTCATCTATCTGTCTCTTTATGTTCCTCATCTATCCGTCTCTTTATGATACTCATCTATCTGTCTCTTTATGTTCCTCCTCTATCTGTCTCTTTATGTTCCTCCTCTATCCGTCTCTTTATGTTCCTCCTCTATCTGTCTCTTTATGTTCCTCATCTATCTGTCTCTTTATGTTCCTCATCTATCCGTCTCTTTATGATACTCATCTATCCGTCTCTTTATGTTCCTCATCTATCCGTCTCTTTATGATACTCATCTATCCGTCTCTTTATGTTCCTCATCTATCTGTCTCTTTATGATACTCATCTATCCGTCTCTTTATGTTCCTCATCTATCCGTCTCATTATGATACTCATCTATCCGTCTTTTTATGTTCCTCATCTATCCGTCTCTTTATGTTCCTCATCTATCCGTCTCTTTATGATACTCATCTATCCGTCTCTTTATGTTCCTCATCTATCCGTCTCTTTATGATACTCATCTATCCGTCTCTTTATGTTCCTCCTCTATCTGTATCTTTATGTTCCTCCTCTATCCGTCTCTTTTTGTTCCTCTTCTATCCGTCTCTTTATGATACTCATCTATCCGTCTCTTTATGTTCCTCATCTATCCGTCTCCTTATGATACTCATCTATCCGTCTCTTTATGTTCCTCATCTATCCGTCTCTTTATGATACTCATCTATCCGTCTCTTTATGTTCCTCATCTATCCGTCTCTTTATGATACTCATCTATCCGTCTCTTTATGTTCCTCATCTATCCGTCTCTTTATGATACTCATCTATCCGTCTCTTTATGTTCCTCATCTATCCGTCTCTTTATGATACTCATCTATCCGTCTCTTTATGTTCCTCATCTATCCGTCTCTTTATGATACTCATCTATCCGTCTCTTTATGTTCCTTCTCTATCTGTCTCTTTATGTTCCTCCTCTATCCGTCTCTTTTTGTTCCTCTTCTATCCGTCTCTTTATGATACTCATCTATCCGTCTCTTTATGTTCCTCATCTATCCGTCTCCTTATGATACTCATCTATCCGTCTCTTTATGTTCCTCATCTATCCGTCTCTTTATGATACTCATCTATCCGTCTCTTTATGTTCCTCATCTATCCGTCTTTTTATGTTCCTCATCTATCCGTCTCTTTATGTTCCTCATCTATCCGTCTCCTTATGATACTCATCTATCCGTCTCTTTATGTTCCTCATCTATCCGTCTCTTTATGATACTCATCTATCCGTCTCTTTATGTTCCTCATCTATCCGTCTCTTTATGATACTCATCTATCCGTCTCTTTATGTTCCTCATCTATCCGTCTCTTTATGATACTCATCTATCCGTCTCTTTATGTTCCTCATCTATCCGTCTCTTTATGATACTCATCTATCCGTCTCTTTATGTTCCTCATCTATCCTTCTCTTTATGATACTCATCTATCCGTCTCTTTATGTTCCTCATCTATCCGTCTCTTTATGATACTCATCTATCCGTCTCTTTATGTTCCTCATCTATCTGTCTCTTTATGTTCCTCCTCTATCCGTCTCTTTATGTTCCTCCTCTATCTGTCTCTTTATGCTCCTCATCTATCTGTCTCTTTATGTTCCTCATCTATCCGTCTCTTTATGATACTCATCTATCCGTCTCTTTATGTTCCTCATCTATCCGTCTCTTTATGATACTCATCTATCTGTCTCTTTATGTTCCTCCTCTATCTGTCTCTTTATGTTCCTCGTCTATCTCTCTCTTTATGTTCCTCATCTATCCGTCTCTTTATGTTCCTCCTCTATCCGTCTCATTATGATACTCATCTATCTGTCTCTTTATGATACTCATCTATCTGTCTTTTTATGTTCCTCATCTATCCGTCTCTTTATGATACTCATCTATCTGTCTCTTTATGTTCCTCATCTATCTGTCTCTTTATGATACTCATCTATCCGTCTCTTTATGTTCCTCATCTATCCGTCTCTTTATGATACTCATCTATCCGTCTCTTTATGTTCCTCCTCTATCCGTCTCTTTATGTTCCTCCTCTATCCGTCTCTTTATGATACTCATCTATCTGTCTCTTTATGTTCCTCATCTATCCGTCTCTTTATGTTCCTCCTCTATCCGTCTCTTTATGTTCCTCCTCTATCTGTCTCTTTATGTTCCTCATCTATCTGTCTCTTTATGTTCCTCATCTATCCGTCTCTTTATGATACTCATCTATCCGTCTCTTTATGTTCCTCATCTATCCGTCTCTTTATGATACTCATCTATCAGTCTCTTTATGTTCCTCCTCTATCTGTCTCTTTATGATACTCATCTATCCGTCTTTTTATGTTCCTCATCTATCCGTCTCTTTATGTTCCTCATCTATCCGTCTCTTTATGATACTCATCTATCCGTCTCTTTATGTTCCTCATCTATCCGTCTCTTTATGATACTCATCTATCCGTCTCTTTATGTTCCTCATCTATCCGTCTCTTTATGATACTCATCTATCCGTCTCTTTATGTTCCTCATCTATCCGTCTCTTTATGATACTCATCTATCCGTCTCTTTATGTTCCTCATCTATCTGTCTCTTTATGTTCCTCATCTATCCGTCTCTTTATGATACTCATCTATCCGTCTCTTTATGTTCCTCATCTATCTGTCTCTTTATGTTCCTCATCTATCCGTCTCTTTATGATACTCATCTATCCGTCTCTTTATGTTCCTCATCTATCCGTCTCTTTATGATACTCATCTATCCGTCTCTTTATGTTCCTCCTCTATCCGTCTCTTTATGTTCCTCATCTATCTGTCTCTTTATGATACTCATCTATCCGTCTCTTTATGTTCCTCCTCTATCCATCTCATTATGATACTCATCTATCTGTCTCTTTATGATACTCATCTATCTGTCTTTTTATGTTCCTCATCTATCCGTCTCTTTATGATACTCATCTATCTGTCTCTTTATGTTCCTCATCTATCCGTCTCTTTATGATACTCATCTATCCGTCTCTTTATGTTCCTCATCTATCCGTCTCTTTATGATACTCATCTATCCGTCTCTTTATGTTCCTCCTCTATCCGTCTCTTTATGTTCCTCCTCTATCCGTCTCTTTATGATACTCATCTATCCGTCTCTTTATGTTCCTCATCTATCCGTCTCTTTATGTTCCTCCTCTATCCGTCTCTTTATGTTCCTCCTCTATCTGTCTCTTTATGATACTCATCTATCCGTCTCTTTATGTTCCTCATCTATCCGTCTCTTTATGATACTCATCTATCCGTCTCTTTATGTTCCTCCTCTATCCGTCTTTTTATGATACTCATGTATCTGTCTCTTTATGTTCCTCATCTATCTCTTTATGTTCCTCATCTATCCGTCTCTTTATGTTCCTCATCTATCCGTCTCTTTATGTTCCTCATCTATCCGTCTCTTTATGTTCGTCCTCTATCCGTCTCTTTATGTTCCTCCTCTATCCGTCTCTTTATTATACTCATCTATCCGTCTCTTTATGATACTCATCTATCCGTCTTTTTATGTTCCTCATCTATCCGTCTCTTTATGATACTCATCTATCCGTCTCTTTATGATACTCATCTATCCGTCTCTTTATGTTCCTCATCTATCCGTCTCTTTATGATACTCATCTATCCGTCTCTTTATGTTCCTCATCTATCCGTCTCTTTATGTTCGTCCTCTATCCGTCTCTTTATGTTCCTCCTCTATCCGTCTCTTTATTATACTCATCTATCCGTCTCTTTATGATACTCATCTATCCGTCTTTTTATGTTCCTCCTCTATCCGTCTCTTTATGATACTCATCTATCCGTCTCTTTATGTTCCTCTTCTATCTGTCTCTTTATGATACTCATCTATCCGTCTCTTTATGATACTCATCTATCCGTCTCTTTATGATACTCATCTATCTGTCTCTTTATGTTCCTCATCTATCTGTCTCTTTATGATACTCATCTATCCGTCTCTTTATGTTCCTCCTCTATCCGTCTCTTTATGATACTCATCTATCCGTCTCTTTATGTTCCTCCTCTATCCGTCTCTTTATGTTCCTCCTCTATCCGTCTCTTTATGATACTCATGTATCTGTCTCTTTATGTTCCTCATCTATCCGTCTCTTTATGTTCCTCCTCTATCCGTCTCTTTATGTTCCTCCTCTATCCGTCTCTTTATGATACTCATCTATCTGTCTCTTTATGTTCCTCCTCTATCCGTCTCTTTATGTTCCTCCTCTATCCGTCTCTTTATGATACTCATCTATCTGTCTCTTTATGATACTCATCTATCCGTCTCTTTATGTTCCTCCTCGATCTGTCTCTTTATGTTCCTCATCTATCTGTCTCTTTATGTTCCTCCTCTATCTGTCTCTTTATGTTCCTCCACTATCCGTCTCTTTATGTTCCTCCTCTATCCGTCTCTTTATGATACTCATCTATCCGTCTCTTTATGTTCCTCATCTATCCGTCTCTTTATGTTCCTCCTCTATCCGTCTCTTTATGTTCCTCCTCTATCCGTCTCTTTATGTTCCTCCTCTATCTGTCTCTTTATGTTCCTCATCTATCTGTCTCTTTATGTTCCTCATCTATCTGTCTCTTTATGATACTCATCTGTCTCTTTATGTTCCTCATCTATCCGTCTCTATATTTTCCTCATCTATCCGTCTCTTTATGTTCCTCATCTATCCGTCTCTTTATGATACTCATCTATCTGTCTCTTTATGATACTCATCTATCCGTCTCTTTATGTTCCTCCTCTATCCGTCTCTTTATGTTCCTCCTCTATCTGTCTCTTTATGTTCCTCATCTATCTGTCTCAAGTTGTTCCTCATCTATCCGTCTCCTTATGTTCCTCATCTATCCGTCTCTTTATGATACTCATCTATCCGTCTCTTTATGATACTCATCTATCCGTCTCTTTATGTTCCTCATCTATCCGTCTCTTTATGATACTCATCTATCCGTCTGTTTATGTTCCTCATCTCTCCGTCTCTTTATGTTCCTCCTCTATCCGTCTCTTTATGTTCCTCATCTATCTGTCTCTTTATGATACTCATCTATCCGTCTCTTTATGATACTCATCTATCCGTCTCTTTATGTTCCTCATCTATCCGTCTCTTTATGTTCCTCATCTATCCGTCTCTTTATGATACTCATCTATCCGTCTCTTTATGTTCCTCATCTATCCGTCTCGTTATGTTCCTCATCTATCCGTCTCTTTATGTTCCTCCTCTATCCGTCTCTTTATGTTCCTCATCTATCCGTCTCTTTATGTTCCACATCTATCCGTCTCTTTATGATACTCATCTATCCGTCTCTTTATGTTCCTCATCTATCCCTCTCTTTATGATACTCATCTATCCGTCTCTTTATGATACTCATCTATCCGTCTCTTTATGTTCCTCATCTATCCGTCTCTTTATGATACTCATCTATCCGTCTCTTTATGTTCCTCCTCTATCCGTCTCTTTATGTTCCTCCTCTATCCGTCTCTTTATGTTCCTCCTCTATCCGTCTCATTATGATACTCATCTATCCGTCTCTTTATGATACTCATCTATCCGTCTCTTTATGTTCCTCCTCTATCTGTCTCTTTATGTTCCTCATCTATCTGTCTCTTTATGTTCCTCCTCTATCTGTCTCTTTATGTTCCTCCTCTATCCGTCTCTTTATGTTCCTCCTCTATCCGTCTCTTTATGTTCCTCATCTATCCGTCTTTTTATGATACTCATCTATCCGTCTCTTTATGTTCCTCCTCTATCCGTCTCATTATGATACTCATCTATCCGTCTCTTTATGTTCCTCCTCTATCCGTCTCTTTATGTTCCTCCTCTATCCGTCTCTTTATGTTCCTCATCTATCTGTCTCTTTATGTTCCTCATCTATCCGTCTCTTTATGATACTCATCTATCCGTCTCTTTATGTTCCTCATCTATCCGTCTCTTTATGTTCCTCCTCTATCCGTCTCTTTATGATACTCATCTATCCGTCTCTTTATGTTCCTCATCTATCCGTCTCTTTATGATACTCATCTATCCGTCTCTTTATGTTCCTCCTATATCTGTCTCTTTATGTTCCTCATCTATCCGTCTCTTTATGATACTCATCTATCCGTCTCTTTATGTTCCTCCTATATCTGTCTCTTTATGTTCCTCATCTATCCGTCTCTTTATGATACTCATCTATCCGTCTCTTCATGTTCCTCGTCTATCCGTCTCTTCATGTTCCTCGTCTATCCGTCTCTTTATGATACTCATCTATCTGTCTCTTTATGTTCCTCATCTATCTGTCTCTTTATGATACTCATCTATCCGTCTCTTTATGTTCCTGCTATATCCGTCTCTTTATGTTCCTCATCTATCCGTCTCTTTATGTTCCTCATCTATCCGTCTCTTTATGATACTCATCTATCCGTCTCTTTATGTTCCTCCTCTATCCGTCTCTTTATGTTCCTCCTCTATCCGTCTTTTTATGATACTCATGTATCTGTCTCTTTATGTTCCTCATCTATCTCTTTATGTTCCTCATCTATCCGTCTCTTTATGTTCCTCATCTATCCGTCTCTTTATGTTCCTCATCTATCCGTCTCTTTATGTTCGTCCTCTATCCGTCTCTTTATGTTCCTCCTCTATCCGTCTCTTTATTATACTCATCTATCCGTCTCTTTATGATACTCATCTATCCGTCTTTTTATGTTCCTCATCTATCCGTCTCTTTATGATACTCATCTATCTGTCTCTTTATGTTCCTCCTCTATCCGTCTCTTTATGATACTCATCTATCCGTCTCTTTATGTTCCTCTTCTATCTGTCTCTTTATGATACTCATCTATCCGTCTCTTTATGATACTCATCTATCCGTCTCTTTATGATACTCATCTATCTGTCTCTTTATGTTCCTCATCTATCTGTCTCTTTATGATACTCATCTATCCGTCTCTTTATGTTCCTCCTCTATCCGTCTCTTTATGATACTCATCTATCCGTCTCTTTATGTTCCTCCTCTATCCGTCTCTTTATGTTCCTCCTCTATCCGTCTCTTTATGATACTCATCTATCTGTCTCTTTATGTTCCTCATCTATCTGTCTCTTTATGTTCCTCCTCTATCCGTCTCTTTATGTTCCTCCTCTATCCGTCTCTTTATGATACTCATCTATCTGTCTCTTTATGTTCCTCATCTATCTGTCTCTTTATGATACTCATCTATCCGTCTCTTTATGTTCCTCATCTATCCGTCTCTTTATGATACTCATCTATCCGTCTCTTTATGTTCCTCCTCTATCCGTCTCTTTATGTTCCTCCTCTATCCGTCTCTTTATGATACTCATCTATCCGTCTCTTTATGTTCCTCATCTATCCGTCTCTTTATGTTCCTCCTCTATCCGTCTCTTTATGTTCCTCCTCTATCCGTCTCTTTATGTTCCTCCTCTATCTGTCTCTTTATGTTCCTCATCTATCTGTCTCTTTATGTTCCTCATCTATCTGTCTCTTTATGATACTCATCTGTCTCTTTATGTTCCTCATCTATCCGTCTCTATATTTTCCTCATCTATCCGTCTCTTTATGTTCCTCATCTATCCGTCTCTTTATGATACTCATCTATCTGTCTCTTTATGATACTCATCTATCCGTCTCTTTATGTTCCTCCTCTATCCGTCTCTTTATGTTCCTCCTCTATCTGTCTCTTTATGTTCCTCATCTATCTGTCTCAAGTTGTTCCTCATCTATCCGTCTCCTTATGTTCCTCATCTATCCGTCTCTTTATGATACTCATCTATCCGTCTCTTTATGATACTCATCTATCCGTCTCTTTATGTTCCTCATCTATCCGTCTCTTTATGATACTCATCTATCCGTCTGTTTATGTTCCTCATCTCTCCGTCTCTTTATGTTCCTCCTCTATCCGTCTCTTTATGTTCCTCATCTATCTGTCTCTTTATGATACTCATCTATCCGTCTCTTTATGATACTCATCTATCCGTCTCTTTATGTTCCTCATCTATCCGTCTCTTTATGATACTCATCTATCCGTCTCTTTATGATACTCATCTATCCGTCTCTTTATGTTCCTCATCTATCTGTCTCTTTATGTTCCTCATCTATCCGTCTCTTTATGATACTCATCTGTCTCTTTATGTTCCTCATCTATCCGTCTCTATATTTTCCTCATCTATCCGTCTCTTTATGTTCCTCATCTATCCGTCTCTTTATGATACTCATCTATCTGTCTCTTTATGATACTCATCTATCCGTCTCTTTATGTTCCTCCTCTATCCGTCTCTTTATGTTCCTCCTCTATCTGTCTCTTTATGTTCCTCATCTATCTGTCTCAAGTTGTTCCTCATCTATCCGTCTCCTTATGTTCCTCATCTATCCGTCTCTTTATGATACTCATCTATCCGTCTCTTTATGATACTCATCTATCCGTCTCTTTATGTTCCTCATCTATCCGTCTCTTTATGATACTCATCTATCCGTCTGTTTATGTTCCTCATCTCTCCGTCTCTTTATGTTCCTCCTCTATCCGTCTCTTTATGTTCCTCATCTATCTGTCTCTTTATGATACTCATCTATCCGTCTCTTTATGATACTCATCTATCCGTCTCTTTATGTTCCTCATCTATCCGTCTCTTTATGTTCCTCATCTATCCGTCTCTTTATGATACTCATCTATCCGTCTCTTTATGTTCCTCATCTATCCGTCTCGTTATGTTCCTCATCTATCCGTCTCTTTATGTTCCTCCTCTATCCGTCTCTTTATGTTCCTCATCTATCCGTCTCTTTATGTTCCACATCTATCCGTCTCTTTATGATACTCATCTATCCGTCTCTTTATGTTCCTCATCTATCCCTCTCTTTATGATACTCATCTATCCGTCTCTTTATGATACTCATCTATCCGTCTCTTTATGTTCCTCATCTATCCGTCTCTTTATGATACTCATCTATCCGTCTCTTTATGTTCCTCCTCTATCCGTCTCTTTATGTTCCTCCTCTATCCGTCTCTTTATGTTCCTCCTCTATCCGTCTCATTATGATACTCATCTATCCGTCTCTTTATGATACTCATCTATCCGTCTCTTTATGTTCCTCCTCTATCTGTCTCTTTATGTTCCTCATCTATCTGTCTCTTTATGTTCCTCCTCTATCTGTCTCTTTATGTTCCTCCTCTATCCGTCTCTTTATGTTCCTCCTCTATCCGTCTCTTTATGTTCCTCATCTATCCGTCTTTTTATGATACTCATCTATCCGTCTCTTTATGTTCCTCCTCTATCCGTCTCATTATGATACTCATCTATCCGTCTCTTTATGATACTCATCTATCCGTCTCTTTATGTTCCTCCTCTATCCGTCTCTTTATGTTCCTCATCTATCTGTCTCTTTATGTTCCTCATCTATCCGTCTCTTTATGATACTCATCTATCCGTCTCTTTATGTTCCTCATCTATCCGTCTCTTTATGTTCCTCCTCTATCCGTCTCTTTATGATACTCATCTATCCGTCTCTTTATGTTCCTCATCTATCCGTCTCTTTATGATACTCATCTATCCGTCTCTTTATGTTCCTCCTATATCTGTCTCTTTATGTTCCTCATCTATCCGTCTCTTTATGATACTCATCTATCCGTCTCTTTATGTTCCTCCTATATCTGTCTCTTTATGTTCCTCATCTATCCGTCTCTTTATGATACTCATCTATCCGTCTCTTCATGTTCCTCGTCTATCCGTCTCTTCATGTTCCTCGTCTATCCGTCTCTTTATGATACTCATCTATCTGTCTCTTTATGTTCCTCATCTATCTGTCTCTTTATGATACTCATCTATCCGTCTCTTTATGTTCCTGCTATATCCGTCTCTTTATGTTCCTCATCTATCCGTCTCTTTATGTTCCTCATCTATCCGTCTATTTATGATACTCATCTATCCGTCTCTTTATGATACTCATCTATCCGTCTCTTCATGTTCCTCATCTATCCGTCTCTTTATGTTCCTCATCTATCCGTCTCTTTATGATACTCATCTATCCGTCTCTTTATGTTCCTCCTATATCTGTCTCTTTATGTTCCTCATCTATCCGTCTCTTTATGTTCCTCATCTATCCGTCTCTTTATGTTCCTCCTCTATCCGTCTCTTTATGTTCCTCATCTATCCGTCTCTTTATGATACTCATCTATCCGTCTCTTTATGTTCCTCCTATATCTGTCTCTTTATGTTCCTCATCTATCCGTCTCTTTATGTTCCTCCTATATCTGTCTCTTTATGTTCCTCATCTATCCGTCTCTTTATGATACTCATCTATCCGTCTCTTTATGTTCCTCCTATATCTGTCTCTTTATGTTCCTCATCTATCCGTCTCTTTATGATACTCATCTATCCGTCTCTTTATGTTCCTCATCTATCCGTCTCTTTATGATACTCATCTATCCGTCTCTTTATGTTCCTCATCTATCCGTCTCTTTATGATACTAATCTATCCGTCTCTTTATGATACTCATCTATCCGTCTCTTTATGTTCCTCATCGATCCGTCTCTTTATGTTCCTCATCTATCCGTCTCTTTATGTTCCTCATCTATCCGTCTCTTTATGATACTCATCTATCCGTCTCTTTATGTTCCTCATCTATCCGTCTCTTTATGATACTCATCTATCTGTCTCTTTATGTTCCTCATCTATCCGTCTCTTTATGTTCCTCCTATATCTGTCTCTTTATGTTCCTCATCTATCCGTCTCTTTATGATACTCATCTATCCGTCTCTTTATGTTCCTCATCTATCCGTCTCTTTATGATACTAATCTATCCGTCTCTTTATGATACTCATCTATCCGTCTCTTTATGTTCCTCATCTATCCGTCTCTTTATGATACTCATCTATCCGTCTCTTTATATTCCTCATCTATCCGTCTCTTTATGTTCCTCATCTATCCGTCTCTTTATGTTCCTCCTCTATCCGTCTCTTTATGATACTCATCTATCCGTCTCTTTATGTTCCTCCTCTATCCGTCTCTTTATGATACTCCTCTATCCGTCTCTTTATGTTACTCCTCTATCCGTCTCTTTATGTTCCTCCTCTATCCGTCTCTTTATGTTCCTCCTCTATCCGTCTCTTCATGTTCCTCATCTATCCGTCTCTTTATGATACTCATCTATCCGTCTCTTTATGATCCTCATCTATCCGTCTCTTTATGTTCCTCATCTATCCGTCTCTTTATGTTCCTCCTATATCCGTCTCTTTATGTTCCTCATCTATCCGTCTCTGTATGTTCCTCATCTATCCGTCTCTTTATGATACTCATCTATCCGTCTCTTTATGTTCCTCATCTATCCGTCTCTTTATGATACTCATCTATCTGTCTCTTTATGTTCCTCATCTATCTGTCTCTTTATGATACTCATCTATCCGTCTCTTTATGTTCCTGCTATATCCGTCTCTTTATGTTCCTGCTATATCCGTCTCTTTATGTTCCTGCTATATCCGTCTCTTTATGTTCCTGCTATATCCGTCTCTTTATGTTCCTCATCTATCCGTCTCCTTATGTTCCTCATCTATCCGTCTCTTTATGATACTCATCTATCCGTCTCTTTATGATACTCATCTATCCGTCTCTTTATGTTCCTCCTCTATCCGTCTCTTTATGATACTCATCTATCCGTCTCTTTATGTTCCTCCTCTATCCGTCTCTTTATGTTCCTCATCTATCCGTCTCTTTATGTTCCTCCTCTATCCGTCTCTTTATGATACTCATCTATCTGTCTCTTTATGTTCCTCATCTATCCGTCTCTTTATGATACTCATCTATCCGTCTCTTTATGTTCCTCCTCTATCTGTCTCTTTATGATACTCATCTATCCGTCTCTTTATGATACTCATCTATCCGTCTCTTTATGTTCCTCATCTATCTGTCTCTTTCTGTTCCTCATCTGTCTCTTTATGTTCCTTATCTATCTATCTATCTATCTATCACAGAATGTAAAACCCTACTAGAACTAAAAAGCTACGTCCATGCCTCTCATGTGAGAGGATAGATCAAGTGATGACATTGCTCGAAATTGATATGTCGCCATCATCTATCTTTTTTTTTTTAATCATTTCACCCCAAACAAGGTAATAAAGCCGCTAAAGGGCAAGAGGTTACTAAGTGTTAGAAAATATGGAAAAAAACCCATTTAGGAGAGAGGACAATAAAAGAACAAGAATTAAGAAGACAGAAGATAATGATTAACATTACATTTACATTTTTGAAGATGAAAGTGGACTTGAAAGCAAGAAGCCGAAAGAGATTTCCATAAGCGAGAAGTGTGAGAGAAGAAACTGTTAGCATAGAACTTACGGTTCCATCTAACTATTTCTACTGTAAATTGATAAGATATTGCCACCGACCTAGTACTACACTTAAATTCAGAGTCTAGGTACCATCTATCCATTTATCTATCTCTGTATCTACATATATTGATAATTACCTAAGTCTGTTTCTATCTATCTGTATCTATCTGCAAATATCTATGTCACTTAATTATCTATCTATCTATCTATCTATATATATATATATCTGTCTGTCTGTCTATCTATCTGGCTTGTTCTTAATGACACAACACTAAAATGTAAATTTTTGCAAAAATTTCCTTTGCTTCTGACTGATACAAATTGGTCTAGATTAATATGCAGCCATTTTTCTAGGTAAGTGAATAGTTTTTTCCTCAAATTTTAAACCTCTGTAAAAGGTTTAGCTATGTTAATGTTACTCGTTGAGTCAGCGTGAAAAAAGTAGTACAAAACATCCCTTTAGAAGCAGAAAATTTTTTAAAAAATGTATTATTGTTTAAAGTTGCACTTGACTTTTGTACAGTACTGTATATATGATCTATCACTGAAGATGCTTGTAAAATCGTTGGCTCAGACCAATGCCAATAAAAATTGTCACACTTTGTTGGATAAAGTTGACCAGTTGGTGAAAGACTGCTAAAGGAAAGCATTTATTTTCAACTGAAAATCATTTTGGAATCTTTGTTTTATTTCAGGATCAAACCATACGTATATGGAACATCAAGAATATTAATACCATTCAACGCATCAACAAAAGTGAGCAGAATGTAACACAGGTTATGCAGGTAATTCTTGTGTTCTTTCTGTCTTCTCTTTAATTAAGTAGTTCTTTTAATGCTAAATATATTGTTTTAGAAACATAGAAATGAGTCTCTTCATTGTTGACCTAAAGATTTCAAATGGAAAGCCATAAAGCTTTTGTCAAAATATTTAAAAATATTCTTAAATGATTTCTTTTATTTTTATTGTTTTTGTTTGTATTATTCTTCAGTACTTTACTTAATTTGCAGTTTATATCATAGGTACATTTTGCTGTAGCAATTTCATAAGAAAAATATCATACGTACATTTTGCTGAAGCAACTTAGTAAGGAAAATGTATACATTTTGGTTAAGCAATGAGATAAGAATATTATGTGTACATTTTGCTGAAGCAATTTATTATGAAAACTATCGTATACACATTTTGCTAAAGTAATTAAGAAAAATATGCGCCCATTTTGCTGAAGCAATTTCATAAGAAAAATATCATGCATACATTTTGCTGAAGCAATTTATTAAGGTAAATATGTGTACATTTTGCTGAAGCAATTTATTAAGGTAAATATGTGTACATTTTGCTGAAGCAATTTATTAAGAAAAATATCATATGTACATTTTGCTGAAGCAATTTAGTAAGGAAAATGTTTACATATTGCTGAAGCAATTTGATAAAACATATTATGCATACTTTTTACCAAAGCTCTCTTAAGAAAAATATCAGGTGTACATTTTGCTGAAGGAATTTCATAAAAAATATATATATAATAATGATCCAAATTTCATTTAACCTATTCAAAAATGTCAGTGTATACTATAACAATATTACCATTCATAAATAATCACCACATTTTCACACAGAACACAGATGCGAAACTCTGATCCTAGATGCCAAATTATTTGTAAATAAGTCTGTCATTTTTGACAGATAGTATTTACAGTATAGATTCTAATAATAGGAATTGAAAATGGCAGTTGAGTTGTGGATAGAAAAATATTTGTAAGAAAATTATAAGTTAACAATTAAACACTTTTTATACATTTTCATCTTAGTAAATTGCTTTCTCTTTGAATTCAAGTAGCATTTTTTTAAATCAAAATTATGGTCAGACTCATTATGGCAAGCAACTGTGAGTGTGTTTTTTTGTAAAAGATCACTTTTGTGTTTATATAATCTTTTATTTAAATTCCTTGAGGTTTCTCCAATGTATTCCTTATGGCAATTATTACAGGTAATACAGGAAATTCCTCTTTCAAGTTTTAGCTTATTATTTTGTTATGTGTTAAGTCTTTGTTCTAGAAGTAGTTGTAACAAATTTTATGTTAAGCTTAGATAACTTTTTTCAATTGTAGTTGTGGTAGAGTTGATTTTATATATATATATATATATATATATATATATATATATATATATATATATATATATATATATATATGTAAAATATGTTTTACCAAATGTCTTAGAATTTCTCTTAATTAAATCAGCATTTTTTAAATCAAAGTTGTGATCAGTCTTGTTATGGTGAGTAACTAATGCATTTAATGTGTTGTTTTGTAAAAGACTCCTTTTGTGTTTATATAATCTTTTGTTTAAATTCTTTGAGGTTTCTCCAATGTATTCCTTGTATCAATCATTACAGTTGATATAGTAAATTGCTCCTTCAAATTTTACTATATTATTATTTTGTTTTGTATTAAGTCTTTTATTATTTTAGATGAACTTGTGACAAATTTTATGTTAAGCTTATATAAATTCTTTGCAATTGTAATTGTGATAAAGTTGGTGACTAGAATAATGTATTTTGATTCACTGGATTTTTCAGAATGGTCCAATCTTCTATTTTAAAATAATTTCCGAGTCTTTTGCTTTGCATTGAATATGAAATAATTAGAGTATTGGGAGAGCTTAAAAGTATTTTCAATTTATTCCTCCCCTTAATATAAACATTGTTCTGTTATATAAAAATGTCCTGTATACTAAGACACTATGAGTGGTTACCTAGCTAATTATAGCTAGATATTTTTTTTTTTAAATTATTTGAGGATTTAAGAGCTTACGATACAAGCAATTCTGAGGAGCCGGCTCATTTTTCTTTCGGTCACAGCAAATTATCACATCTTGAAGGTATTATTATTAAATATTTGTGATTACTATTAATTAGATTGTTTAGCACAATGTTTTACCTATTTGCATCAGAAACAACTTATGCTTGTTGCCACAAGACTTCTCAGCACACGGCATATTTACATCCAACTCTCAGCTGATGTTTCAGAGCGTAAACAGTTGGTTGCTTTTGGATCGTGGTCACCACCATGGCCCATATGAATATATTATAAACTATCCATTTGTATTATTACAGTAAATATTGTAGGGTGTGTCTAGATAAACGAAAGACTTACAAGGATATACAAGTGATAGAAATTAGGAGGATTTGAGATAATTTTAATTAAGTATTTCATCGAGTCTATATATATATATATATATATATATATATATATATATATATATATATATATGTATTGTGTGTATTTAGGCAGTAATCCTTCAATTATGCATGTTTCATTAAAGATGACAGACAAGGTAGTGCGATTAAGATTTTTATTTAACTTTTCTTGTATTCAAACAAGTGCTTTCTTTTCTGGATTTTTTCAAAATGTGTAGAAGCTGTCCAAATGTTCTGTAATTCCAAGTGCTTTCAGATGATTTTATTTTTACTTTTTAACTGGATGTATGAGTTGTGTGTATGTATCTAGAGTTATAAGCATGTTTTATTTTCTAAACATGATCAGCACATTGTAGCTTTGTTCATAGTTAATATTATTGAGTGTTAGCTTTTTCTTTTTTATTATTAAGGCTTCCATGATTTTTAATCATTTTTTACATGTGAATGAGGTTATTATGTTTGTATTTTCTACTAGTATGTTTCAGACGAAGTCTGGTAAATTTGTGTGTGTGTTTAATTGGGTTCGAATAGAGCAGTGGTCAGATAGGCATAGCGTAATAGTAGTGTGACCAATGTAATTATTTATGAGTTCTGTTTTATCAAGAGCACAGATCCTTAAGCGGCATTTGAACTCATAAATAATGTTTGTTCATCATGCAACAAGATTTTTATATTAATTTTTTTTATGTGTATAAACATGCCCATTTTAAAATTATGGGTGACTATACATGACATTATCAGAAAATAAGATAGATGACTATAGTAAATTTAAAGTCAACATTCCTAAAATTAGATTACGGAGAATATTTTCTAACATTTTTAAGATCACTGAGTACTTAAAAATTATATTAAAAAAAAGGGGGCTCATGTCATTTTCTTAAATTACGTTTTATGCATAAAGTCTCCGTAGAAAAACAATAAATCTGTCACCTTTTCGTAACTTGTCAACGGTCATCAATCATATAAACATGGCTACAGTCAGTTAAAAACACAGCTACTGTTGGTTTTAAAAATGCATTCTGTGTTATTTTAAAGTTAAAGTAAATAATATTCGTTTCAAATCAGATTAATTATATTTGAAATCAGCCAGTATTCTGCAAATAAAGTTTCAGAAAAGTATATTTACTTTTTGTAAGATTTTTTAATACAGAAGATGCCATTGCAATGAAAGATGACTAAAAAAGAGCACTTACCAGCCATTTTAGCACCCCCCCCCCCCAACTCCCTCCTTTCAGTCAATTTAAATTAGTTTTTGCAATACGGCAAAGTATTTTCCTTATTGGATTTATTAAATTTAATCTATTAACTTAAAATTAAAACTAAAATAAAAGCTTGCAGAAAGGTTTTTCATTGTCCAAAGTATCACCTACCTACCCACCCAGACCAGAAGGCAACACCCTGATTAAAACACCTTCTATGGGAGACATGGTTTGCATTCTTATTCCTTGATGTGGCATCTTTCCTTGTGAGCATGCAGCGGATCCTTTCCCAGCTTCCGGTGTATACTGACAAGACCGAGAAATGAAATGTAAAGTGCGGTAATCATTGGCTGGACAATGGAAAGCTTTGGTGAGAGCCGCGTTGAATGTTTATACAAGGTATGATGAGTAAATTGTCGCTATTTTATATTTTTGAATTTTGCGCATGCATGTTGTTGTTTTTTTATCTTGTTGACTGCTCATTATAGTAGGGTCAGTTGGGCACCATCTGCGAGAAAAAGAGCACCATGACGCAATTCACTCTGTCAGAAATTTGGAAACGGCATGCTGTACTGTTTGGCATTCACACCAGAAACTCCAATATGAACATTTCAGAGTGTTTGGGTGTCAATCTGATGACAGTGCAGAGGAGTTGGAAAGAGTTGGATGAGTCTAATGGTGATTACAAAGGTACGGCAGCTCAGAAAACTCATTCTGATTGTTCTGATAAAAGAACTCTTAAATTTGTTGTTATGGGCCTCAAACTCAACATGGAGTCCTACATCAAGTTCCTTGATGAAGTAATGCTGCCCTCAGTCAAGAGTGTGTCTTCTGGAAAACCCTATGTTTGGCAACAGGTATCTGCACCTTGCCATACAAGCAAGAGAACCCAGTCATGACTTTCAGACAATTTCTGCAACCATATCACCCCTTACCTCAGGGGCCGTAACTCCCCAGACTGCAACCCCCTTGATTATTATATGTGGAGTGCAGTTGAGTGAGAGACCAACAAAACGCTTTGTAACACCAAAGATAAACTGAAGGCAAGAATTATGGCAGCATTTACCAACTTGTTTAAGAAGAGTTGCAGGAGATTCCAAAGTCATCTTGAGGCCGTGGTTGAAGGCAATGGCGATTTTATTGAATAAATTTACTCCTTAGTATTTCAAGATATTTTGTGTAATTTTGGTAAATATATCTGTTAAAATGAGATGTCAGTGTTATTTTCATTTTTGTGGAATTTAGATGACAATTTATCCATCGCACCCTATCTGGAGGCTGTGTTTGAAACCAATGGCGATTTTATGGAATAAATTTACTCTTTAGTATTTCAAGATATTTTTGTGTAATTTTGGTAAATATATCTGTTAAAATGAGATGTCAGTGTTGTTTTCATTTTTTTTTTTTTTTTTTTTTGCATAATTCAGGCGACAATTTATCCATCGCATCCTGTATATGAAGTGAATAAAGATTTTTGTTACCAACTCTGAAATTTCACAATTTCAAAATTTTCTTTCATTTGTTGTTCTTTATTGAAATAAATGTGTTTCTTTTCAATATTCTAGTGTGAAAAATGCCTGAAGCCTTTCATTCCTGCACCTGATATCAGAGGCCATAATTTACTCATGTGTCTTTACTGCAAACTGGATCTGAATGCCGAAAAGGAATCCAAGTCTTCAACTAACACCTGATTCTTCTGGGGAAGACTCAAAGATGGTTGTCATCAGTACAGATCAGAAGATTGAAAGGAATTACAATATTCAAAACTAGGAAAACACACAAAGATAAACATGAATTTGATGATTTAACTTGCTTGTAGCTGCTATAGTTTATGGCATATAAGACCCACAAAGTATGGCAAAAAAGTATCAGCCTGCTTTGTCTTATATTCAAAGTCGAGCCATGAAGTTGCTTTTGTTTTCTCTTACAGCAGGTTTTTCCAACTGTTTGCAGTGTGTGTTTTGTACAGATTTATATTTCTGATCTACTGTAGCCACATATTTTAATATTAAGGTGTAGCAAGGTAGGAGAAACTGGGAGGCAGTCTGTCTACCCTGGTGCAAAGTTTTGTCTACTGAGAAACATTCATCTATAGCTTTTGTAGCCATGAATACCAGTTTTATAAAATATTTTTTTAATGCAAACCTAAGTAATTCTATAAGATCTTTTTCTGTCTTCCTGTATCTGATTTATATCAGAAAAAAATGTCATTTTGTCTGAAGAATTATTTGAATGTTAATGACTGTTCTCAAAACTATAGAAAGTACCAAAATATTCCTTGTTTGCCCAGATATTTATATCTTATCTTGGAATGTGACCAATTTATTCCCATTTAGCTGCCTGTTTTTTTGGCTTTTTTTTTAATACAGGTTCTTCCATGAAATATTGTTTTGGTTGGTAGAATATGTTAAAATACCTTTTTAATACTCAAAATCCTATCTCATCCGCCATAATTTTCAATCGCCCACTATTTTCTGTTCAGTTGCTCATCGCCCAACAAACTTTTGAAATCTGGTGGGCGATATCGCCCAAGTTTTGAAACCCTTGTATATAGGTTTAATTCAGCCAATTCCAGTTTTACAATTATGATACTGAGATTTTATTTTTGGCCCGATTGAATTCATTCTTTTTATCTGTCATTCAGAGGGGAACAAGTCAGAAAACATATAATAAGACATTTCAGGGTGTGGTGGCAAAATTGTATTCAACTTTGCTATGCCACGGATTACCAAAAAAATATTAAAATATTTTTCTTAAAATTTCCTGCTGAAATAGGAAGACTTATATACTTGTGGGGCTTTTGTCTCTGCAGATATGGATTTTCATAATGACAAAAGATATTTCAATTAACAATCAAATTAAAAAACATTTAAAATAAATCACTGAAGCTACCATCTCATGCCTGAAACAGTTGATAGAAACTTACTGCATTTGTTTTCCCATCAAATGCATATGGACCTATTGATGAAATTTAATTTAGAAATAAGAAAAAACAATAAATGACAATAACTAATAATAAACTAGAACAATTCTAACAATATACCTTAATAGAAGTTATGTGACGGATAGAAGATTCGTTCTTACCGTAGATCTTATTAGGTACAATAAGAGATTAACAACAATAAGTAATAATAAAGTAGAACAATTCTAACAATATATATATATATATATATATATATATATATATATATATATATAAAATGGTATAAGAATCAACACTACATGGTGAGTGTCAGTTTCATGCCTCAATGCAATCTTCAGATCAAGTGTCACTACTCCTTGAATAGGTTGTATATGTAGGTCACTAGGGGATTAAGGGAAGTGGGGGAAAGGAAGAATAATATATATATATATAATTAATACAAGTAAAAGGTTTGTCACTTAGCTGATTGATGTTACTTTCAGCATCCAAACTTTAGTTTCATAGACAGACCCTCTAGGAATTTCTCCGTCCACTTGTCCGGGTGTATCAGCAATTGACTGCTTATACTTCTCAATTTTTCTTTTTCATATGTATTTTTCATTAGTGAAATGTTTATTATAGTGCATGTGTGTGTGCATCCATGCTCCCAACTGCAGACATGTGCGTTCATGTAGAATGTCGTTATTTGTCTTTCATCATTTTTTTTTACTTTACACTCACTCCTTAACCTATTGTCTCCTTTTCTCTTTCAATTGTAGTCATTTTAACTTCCAGTTTTCTAGACATATACTGTCATTGTCAATATATTGCTGAAGGACATTTTTCTGACCCAAGCTAGTAGACATCACTTATTCTGTTTAAAAAAAATGTGTACTCAAACATGTGTATTCGCTAAATATAATGTTTATAGTAATAAGAAACATGTATGAGAGAGAGAGAGAGCCAGAGAGGTCATGACCCCCAGCCCTAATCAAAAGAAACAGGGAAGGGCTGTTTTCCTCTTCCTAGTGACCTATATACACAACCTGCTCCAGCCCACTGACGGAGTAGTAGCACTTGATTTGAAGATAGCACTGAAGTACCAAACTGCTAGTCATCATGCAGTGTTGATTTCTATGTCTACATTGTCTATGTGTTTAAATGCTCTATCATTGATATTGAGCACTGTTCCCCTATATATATATATATATATATATATATATATATATATATATATAGTTGAAATTTTATATATGTATATTTTAAAATTTTTTATATATATATATATATATATATAAAATTTAAAAATATACATATATAAATTTTCAACTTTTGTGATAAAATTTTTTCATATTTGTCATCATTATTTTATATACGAAGCATGCAGTAAAATGTTCTGCATGATCAACAAGCCTTTAAAAGATTCTGATATCTGGTTAGCTTTTGGGAAGCAGGTCAGGCTGAGAACTTTTCAGCACCCCTTTGTGTCTGTCTAAACTATAAGGGGAGTGATAATCCAAATTATAATAAATTCTTATTTCCTAAAGAGTTGTAGTTTGATATTTTAAGAGTTGAAATGTGGATAAAATAAAATCTTGAAAATCAGAAACTGCTTATATTCAGACTTTGTCCTGTTGTGCCTTAAAAAAGTTGAAGAAATATGTTTAAAAATTAAGAGTATTTTTATGTTTAATAAAATGGCTATTTGTTAAAGAAAAAAAAGTGTCTTTTTTATGTTTACTTTTTTTCAAAATCCAGACAAATGGATATATAACCCTATTTCTGTGTGTGCTTCTTTCAATGCTAAACTTACTTTGATCCATGTCCATTGGTCCATCTCTGGCGAGCCCACTCTGCACATATCTTGCGAGCCAACATTTCGTTTCAGCATCCACAAGAACATCGATGAAGAACTGCCAAATATCAGGCTTGACTTCTCTGTCCTGCTTATGCTTGTCAAAGACTACAGTCACTGTTGTTGCTGGTAAACTAAATTAACTTCAACAACACTCATTAACAATTGTAAAAAATAACAATTTTTATTTATGATTGATTAAGATGATGAAAAGACAAACAAAAGGGACTTGAAGAAGTTTCCCCTTATAAGGAATTCTTAAGCTGGGAGGAAGAGGTTGACTGGCGATTACAGTTGTGGGTAAACAGCTCAGTGTTGTTCAACTATTTAAATGAAGGCAGCTGATTGAAGGAGTTCAAAAAGTGCTGCAGAGAACAGGTCTTCAGCTGACTGAGGGCATCACTGTCCTCCAACAGGGAGGGTATTGGCCTACTGGCAGCGAGACCTGTTTGATCTCACTTCTGCTCTTTCCGCAACTGTTTTTACGGGGGTGCAAACCCTTTTTTACAAGTACTTTCACGGTAATTGCTCCGAGGAGCTGCTTTCGCTTGTCCCTAGGCCTCGTGAATTTAAACGTCCCACGAGGCTGGCATCCTGCTCCCACCCCTACACCATGGAAACTGTTAGATGTAGACGTCTCTTCTACTCCAATAGCTTCATGTCTCGCACATCTCGCCTATGGAACTCCCTTCCCTATTACTGTTTCCCTGACAAACACAATCTCCAACGGTTTAAGTGTAGCGTCAATCGACATCTCCTGTTGCCTTGATCTATCCACTTCCCTTCTCCACATCCTTTCATCTTTCATTCCTATCTGCTCTCGCTCCAAATCTTCTGTAATCCCCTTGCCTTGATCGACCCACTGTCTTTCTCTTTCTCCACATCCTCTCCTTTACCACTCCTATCTGCTCTTCCTCCAACCCTTCTTTAACCCCTTGCGTGATAGTGGCCTCCAGCCTTGCTTGGGGTGATACGCTTAAAAAAAAACAAAAAAAAAACATTACTCTGATTGGCCAGCCAATAACAATGCTTGATCAATGGTCTTGTACCATACGCATCGAAAGAGAGGAACCCCTCCCCCCAAGAACATAGTATGACTGGTGGTTCAATAAAAATAATGGCCTTGTGTTATAAGTATGAGAGGGGGAGACAAGAAGCTCCATCCCAACCCCTCTCTAATTGGTGGGCCAATCAAAAATGGATGCAAGGCCACCATGGCTTCAGTGGAATATTTCAAAATGAGAAAGAAATATTCAACAGGAATTCAAACTCGGCTTTCCGATTTCTCAATACAAGCTGCTATACGAGTGTCAATGAAAAAGAAAAAAAAAACACCATTTGATGATCTGTTTTTTGTAGGCAAAAACTAATTGGTTGAGAAAACAGACAATCAAAATGAGAAAGAAATATTTCTTCTATCGGAAACATCTTTCATGTAGAGAGAATTTCAAGGAAAAACTTAATCAGATGTTAACAGTATTTTCTTTTTAAGATATTTACCTCCCGAAACTCATTTGTCTTGTTGTCCCAGGGTTCCAACACTATATCCTGAATCCTGTTGTAGGAATACAGAAGGCACTTATCTGCCTTTGGTGGGGATAAGTCATATGATGGATCGCTTAGTGACGTCACTCCATACAGCGACAATATCAACAGCCAAATTTCAGTTTGATTTCAGTAGCTAAACCATAAGGTTGCTTTCTTTAGCCCAGGTAACCCTCACCCCATATCCTGGGTAGAGGCTAAATCTGCTTCCTCAGCAGCTTGCAAGTCCATGGGGGCATTGCTCTTTGAGAATATATGAGAATATCAGATATAGAATGACACTCCAGCTCACAGTCCTCATTTTGGGAAAACACAAGACTTGCTGTTACCCATTTGTGGAATATGTCCTCACCTGGGACATAGATGAATTTAGCCCATTTGAATCTGTTGTCCTAAACATGGCTTCTCCAAACATAGGTGTATCTCCATATTATATGTTAGACCCTTTCTTTTTGTTTCTCCTTACTCACTGTGGGATATATTATTTTCCACAAGGGACACTTGTATATATAGTTTTGTGTATGTCTTAGCAATATAAAAATCTCTCTGTGAACAAAGCATGTTTGTCATTCTTTTCCTTTCAGCCTTTTCGTTCCATCTATGAAATAAAGTGTTATTATATCATGGATATAATAATGCCCATAATGGGGGAAATAAAAAAAATCATAGCTCTCCCTCCCTCCTTATACTGTTATAGTGAAAGGGAAAACAATGAGTGCAAAGGAAGACAATTTGTTTTAATTTTATAATGTTTTGCCTATTAAATCTTCTGTTTACTCATTTTTTTTAGTTTACCTGAATTCACAGTACGGTTCTCTGTATGTAAAAATACAAAAATAACCCCAAAAAACAACAGTAGAAATTCCAAAAGGAAAATGAAATAAAAGACCAACAAATCAAAAATATGGTTTTGGTGTACATTTGATTTCATAAATAATAGCATCCTACTTGCAATAATCCTCATAGAAAAGAAATTGGCAAAATGACACACTGGTGGGTCGTGTGGGCTTTGCAGACATTCCATCACAACACGCCGGTGGGTCGTGTGGGCTTTGCAGACATTCCATCACAACACGCCGGTGGGTCGTGTGGGCTTTGCAGACATTCCATCACAACACGCCGGTGGGTCGTGTGGGCTTTGCAGACATTCCATCACAACACGCCGGTGGGTCGGGTGGGCTTTGCAGACATTCCATCACAACACTCTGGTGGGTCGTGTGGAAGTCAACATGTTAAGCAACAAGAAAAAAAAAAGGAATCGAACCAAATTCTGCTGTAGAAGTTTATTTAGAATTTCAAGTGGAATTTTCAATTTCTTTTCATCTAAATGAGAAAACTTGACAACTTCATCTTGAACAGTTCAGATCAAAAAGATACAATAATCAATAACAACAAAATCAATCAACGTTGATTGTACAAAGAAAATAACAAAAGGTGAAAACAGTTTTTTAGAAATATGAAAAATGATCAACATTTTATAGGTTCATATAATTCCATAAAAATTGAATGTAATTTTTCATTTGCAGAAAAAAATTTCCTGATATTTTTTTAAAACTTTAAGATTTCAATAAATATTGCTTTTAATAAACTTTTTGCATAAATATATTTATTTCAGAACTGAAAAAAATTATTGCCTCCAACAAAAAAAGTTGTTAGAGCACAAATTTCAATTAAAAATGTTTTATGAAAATAAAAAAAGGAATTAATATGGGGTTGGCCAAGCACAAAATTAATTTTACCAGATAATTTTATTAAGTTATATTTAGAAGATATACAAAAATTATATATATATATATATATATATATATATATTTTTTTTTTTTCAAGTAAAATTTTAGGTGAAAGATGTATGACAAAGTGGAAAAAGATTTTGTGTGATGCACTTTGTCCTTTAGGACTTCACTGGACTAAGCAATGCAAGTACACAGCAGAAATTTGAAATTTAAAGATAATTTTTTAAAATGTTTAAACTCTTAACCCAAAACACACACAAACT
>OZ038519.1:10351566-10366566 GCA_964036315.1 Acanthosepion esculentum | reverse complement strand
TCATTGGCTGTGTGGTCATTGTATACATCGTATGTGTTTATGCAAACATCTTTAAACCATTTTCAAAGATTTTTTTTCTTTTTGTTGGTGTTCCTCATGTTTTGACTGTTTAAGTTGCATTTCATTTTTGAGTTCTTTTGAATAGGAATCTTTATTCAACCTCAACTTATTTAACAGTGGAAATGGAATGTTGAAAGGTATACATGTAATATTCTATGAATATTTCATGTATACCTCATGGCGTTTGTGTTCATATATGTATCAGTTTTTAAACTGATTTGTTTTCGTTGGTTGTGTGAATGTCGTGTGTACACCTCATGGCGTGTGATACATTCAACCATAACTTCGATCTAAAGAACGCTACACTTATTAAAAGGGAAATTAACTTCAATAGAAAATTCTTTAGAGTGCTGCTATTGAACCTTGCCAAAATATAAATCTGCACCACAGATTTTTTTCAAATATCTCTTTACCTAAAAGAATTACTCCTTTTTAAAGCCAACGTAGATGACTATAACAAATTTTAAAAATTAAAAAAAAATTAATTTCAAAACCTATTATTTAAAATATACAAATTAATTTCTCAAACTAAAATAAAATAAATAATTATATTATAAAAAAAATTAACAATAACAGTTACTTTTAAATTATATTCCTTAGCATCCTCCATACTTCAGCTCGACTTTTTAGTTAGTCTGATGTATATTTATGGGTAGTCTTAAATTTAAACAAAAAAACAAAACAAAAAAAAATTAACATTTTTTTACTTTAGTTTATAAATATGCAATGCAAAACAACATCCTTAGATTTGTCTTGATAAAGTCCATCAGAGGACGAAACGTGCCAGCTACAAAAAGTTTTCATTTTGTCTTTATTCATATCCTTGTCTTATGCTTAATGTTTGAAATAAGGTAATTTGTGTGCGTCTTCTCGGCAAGTTTTTAACACATAATTAGGTAACATGAGGTAAACACACAACGTCCACACAAGCCAATGAAAACAAAACATAGAATTTCAAAATTGAAACAACTTCACATTATTCCATCATCTAAAAAGTTTTCTGATATCTTCCAGTTTTTCTTTTTCTTTTTTCAAACAGGAGTAGAGGTTTTATCCCTTGTTCCCCGTTTAGGATTGAGTTTCCAGTTCCTTCTTAAGTTTTTTCATTCTCTTTTACTCCCAGTAAACCCTTGAATCTTACTAGCATTATCACCTTGCTTGGGGTGAGTTAATTAAAGAAAAAAAAAATATATATATATATATACCGGAACATGTTAAATTTAGACAGATTTTCCGACTTATTCCTCCTCCTTCTATGTGCTGTATACCTTCAGGACATGGACGATCATGATTCTCCATAACTTCCTGTCCCTTGTAGCAAAAAGAAAAACCTAAGAGCTATAACGGATAGGAAGGTGTGGAGAGCCATAACCGACTATGTCCTGAATCATTTTGTCAGATTAAACCACCTTTTGTTTACAAATAAAATATAAAAATATGTAAATGCTAAAAAAAAAAAAAAAAAAAAAAAATTTTTAAATTTAAAATTTTAACCTTTTCTTGTTCATGCATCTAATATAGCCACGTGAACATGAATCTTAATCCAATGATGTCCTGAGGGATGAAGTGTGTTCTGTGAAAATGTTTCCCCACTTTGAAATGTTTGTTTCTCTCTCTCATTGTGTGTATGTTAGGCTTCTTTTGTTTTTTTTTAAAGCCTTTGTATTGCATGAAACAATCCAAAATGTGTTTTGAAGCATTATTGTTTTAATTCCTGTTTTAAGCTTTGTTCGATGTTTGATAACACAGAAATATGTATATAGAATGCAATGACAACTCTATATTTACATAGGGGCCTTTTACGGCATTTACTGTAGGGTCCAACAATGCCCTGGTCCCAAGAGAGTCAGATTGAAGAGGCTGGACTCTGTATAAAGTTCACACTAAGCATCGTTCTTGTTCAATGCTTAGCATATGAAAAAGAAAAAAAAAAAACAGCAAAGAAACGTCAGATTGATTATAAATTTGCTTTAAAAGATCAAATTGAAAATAAAATTAAACTTTCTTTCTTTTACATATTTGAACACTGAATTACAAATACATTTTTTTTTTAAATATTAGACTTGTTTTTCAAAATAAAACCTTTTATGTTCATTTTTATTCATCCGATAAAGACCCAGCCCCCCAAAAAACACTCAAGACAATATAGAAGAAAATTAAGAATTAATTATATTTTAAATGGGGTGTTTGAAAATCACATGTGACTAATACTCTAAAATACATTTTCTTTTAAAAAAAAAAAACAAGAGAATTTAGGTGATTTTATTCTCTACAGATTGCTTTTCTTTATTATCTGTGAATTGCTATGAATTCATGGAAAAGATCATGGAATGGGTCCCAATTACCCCCTCCATGATTTGGAATTCAGTTTTCTTTCCCTTAGACAGGTTCATGCCTTTCACAAGGGCCTTTGTGCAAAAGTGGATGCAACAGACTTAGCCAGAATCACAGAACTAATGAAATAAATAAATCAACTAATTTGATTTTAATAATATTTTTATTTTAATATTTTATTATGACTTTAAAAACAGACATTTTAAAAAGTATGTAGTAACATATAATATATACAATTATATTAAAACAAGAGAGTGGAAGATTAGGGAGAAAAAATTACCTTATAGTAAAAAAAAAAAAAAAAAAACTTTAACCGGTTATCATTCCTCGCTCTTCAGAGCTCAATCCAAGATAAAACATAAATTTGTGCACAACTAAAATCTGTTTTTAAAGTCATAAAAAAATGATGTACCCCACATAAATTATTTAAGCCAAAAATTATTTTTCAAAGAAAGTTTCCATTCCAAGTTTTGGCAAAAAAAAATACAAGGTGCAACGAACGAGGCAGTCATAAAAAAAAAACATAACAATAAAAACAAAATAATAACAAATAAAAGTCAACTTTATCATCTCACAGGAAAAATACTAATAATTTTACGTTTTAACACGTTGATTTTCAACGGTCAATTATGAAATCTGTCTTCAAAGGTCAACTATATAATTGCTAACTTAGGCAATAAAACTTTTTCAAATGTTTTATCTTTTCAGTAAATTTCCGCATAAAAGTTTGTTTTTAATAGACAGTTCACGTTTTTCATTCCTACATCAGATGCCAGTTAATGGCATTAAAAAAAACTGAAAAAAAAAACTGATGCTTTGTTGGCAGAACACAAAAAATAAAAACCAAGATATCTTGTGATCAGCATCATAATAAAAACTGCCGACCACAAATTATTTCGTGGTTGACAGTTAGATTTATGTTTTTAGTTGAATTTTAGTTTAGTGTCAGTTTTCTTTTTAACTAAGCTTAAGTCAAAGAAAAAAAAAATTCATTAAGATGTCTTTTTTTAAAATCATTTTTTTTATATATATTTCTTACTACTATAAATGTTATATTTCATGGATAAACATACTTGAGTATATGCCCCTTTTCTCTTTTAAACATTGAAATTAATATTTACTAGAAAGACCCGTAATAATCTCACGCTTTTCCTATTTCAAATTTCTGATAAATCTTAATTCTTCAGTTAATGATTGAATAAGCTGATGGCGAGTTCTACGACAATAAAATATCCGTAGAAATTCCCCTATCGCATCGTTAAATATTTGAGCTTAACAACCTTAACAAAACTAGAAAGACCCGTAATAATTTCACGCTTTTCCTATTTCAAATTTCTCATGATTCTTAATTCTTCAGTTACTGATTGAATAAGCTGATGGCGAGTTCTACGACAATAAAATATCCGTAGAAATTCCCCTATTTCATTTTTAAATATTTGAGCTTAACAACTTTAACAAAATATTGCAATAACAATCATAAATATGAATGCTGGTTGTTATTTTAAGAAGTAAGGGGGTACAAGTGAAAAGATTTGAAATTGACTACTTTTTCCATTTCATTGACACGGCCGTTACTTTCATTCATATGTCTTGTTTTCCTATGTAATCAAAACGCTATAGTCCATTATTTAAGAGGTATTGGCAGGAGGTGCTAAACACATCTATCTTCCTTCCTTTCTAGCCAAATCCATCTTACAAACATTTCTCTTAATAATTTCAAAATAATTCAGCAGATGTTATTTTATTTTATTTATGGTAACTAGATTTTTGGCAATTGCTATAGTCAGTTTTCATAGTTCAATAATGCATTTGAAAAATGGTGCATTTTATTGCAGTCGCTAATGTTTCTTGGCCTTCTGGCAGAGATCAAAGTGTAGTATCTGTTCTTATTATCAGCTTAAATCAATTCTCCGCTTCTATCTTCCCTCCTTTCTCATTCATTTTCTCACTAAAACCAAGTAGTGTCTTTTCCCCTTTTTCCATGCAATCAAAATGGAATAGTCCATTATTTATGAGGGATTGGCAAATCGTAACAGATGTGTGAACTAACAAAGTGAGAAACAAGCAAAATTATTAGATAGAGATCAAAAAAATCTACCTCCTGGCAGGAATCAAACCTGTATTCTTTTTATGAAACAACCTTACAGGTCAACAAGGGCTCTTTAACCATTAAGCTACATGAATCCTTTACAGCAAAGCAAGCCTCAATTTATCCTATTTAAGAAAATACTCAAGAAATATATATATATATATATATATATATATATATATATATATATATTACACACACACACAACGTTTTCAAGTCAGGTCTAAATTCTCAATATCAACACTGTAACAAATCATCAACACGATTTTCTTCAGTTGTCGTGATATTTAATTAATTATCTCTTAAGTCAATATTAAAAATATGCTATGAGGGAGATAATGTTAATTAAAGGAGCATTTATTATTTCACGTCTATCATAAAAATATTCTTTTAAGGAAAATAAATTATGTTAGAAATGAAATTTACTACTGATCAATGCACAAAATACATAGTAAATGCTTGTAATTCCTAAGATTAAAATTTGATAAATATTCCAGAAATAAATTAAGATATATAATCATTAATACTGAATTATAAATACAAGAAAAATCAAAGTGTAATCAGCAATCTTTAACCTTCTTATACACAAAAATAACAAGTGTCAAAAGGACGTTTTTCCCTTGACACCACTATTATTTTGCTACCTTCCTAATGTTCATTGTTTTAAAAAAGATGATTAGAATTGTAACCTAAACATATGATGAAAGTGAATTTATACATTTTTTTTTGTTCTTCAGAATTCATGGCAAAAATATGAAAAAGTGTATTTATTAGATTGCTTACTTACAAGAATAATTTTATATTTACAACATTCTAAAAACTAATACAATATTTATCATTTACCAATTTATAAATATGAAAATTTTTTATTCATAAATTTATAAACATTTACTAAATTATTAAAATATGTGAACCAACTATAATGAATCCTTATTATTTACCATTTTATAACGTTTCAATCGATTGGCATTCTGATAAATAATATAATAATTATTTTTGTATTCTCAAAAACAAAGAAAATATATAAATTCACTGTAATATCGCAACAACTAAGTAGAAGTTTATAAAACTTTATTTAACTAATTCAGTTTTAGAACTGAAAAGTTTATTTGATTATAGTGGATGGTTACAAGCACGATGGGAGATGGGATGTGCTTATTTTATTAGAATGCTAATCATTGCTTTTGAAAACAATAAACATTGCCGAGGAGCGAAGGTAGTTAACCTTCCTTTTGACAATCAGTCTTATTGCAGGCACAAAGGTTAAAGATTACCGCGTATTTATTTGTCATGTATTAAAATAGTAACACGTATACAGTACAAATTATTTGATTATTATAGAGAAATATTTTATTTAGAAAAATAAATTCATGAAATAAGGGAGGTAACTGTTATTTTCATTTTAAAGACTATTTACGGATTAATTCCCCCTGAATCTTGCCTGTCTTGAATAAATCCATCTTTTGTTCTTCAGTAATTTAACAAAAGAAAAAAATCTATTTGAGATCTTAAAGTGAAACATTGGCAATCAATTTTTAATTATTATCTTGACTTTCTCTTTTGAATTTCCAAAAGTCTTTCCCAATTAAAAAAGAAATGGAAGATATTAAAAGGAAAATTACTGTTCTAATCCAAGTAGACATTTTTCTTTATAGAAGAAAACATTGCAAATGCAGACAAAGCTGAAAGTTATATCAAAGTTGCTTTGGTTTCAAATATAAGCTTAAGTCATACTCTTGGAGATGAGGAAATTATTATTATAGACTTTAATATTCAGACTGGCATCCTCATCTCAGATGTCATATCCAAGTTTTGGCCACTATATTTTCTAGCCTTCTTCAGGTGTCTTGTATCTGATAACCATCTTATAATTTTGAACTGAACCATTTATTCACTCCACAGACAAGCAACACAAAGGTATTTAAGACTGCAAGTATTAAACAGCTATGAAATATTCCCTAGGTATGGTAAGCAGGAGGGGAGGACAATTTATACCAATGGCTGAAAAAAAAATGTTTTAGTTCAAAATTCCAAGATTGTTATTTTTAAAGGAACTGATATGGTTATTATTTCACAGAAAGGGAATCAAAATGATTCAACAAAAGTAGTCAAAACTGAAGCAATAAAACAAAGATGAGTCAATCAGGTAAACCACTATATATATATATATATATATATATATATATATATATATATATATATATATATATGTATGTTGAACAGCCTGTCAGTCTGTTCAACTTTTTAAGTTTTTCCAAATTCTAAGTTGTTTAATGCCAGAATTAAAATTGCTAAATTTTCCAAAGTTAATTTTTCAAAAAAAATTAAAATTTCTTTTATTTTTTTAACGTAATGTTGTAAAGTTTAGCAATTTTAATTGACATAAAACTACTCAGTCAGAAATTGGAAAAACTAAATCAAAAGTCGGACAGACAGGCCTTTTGTTAGTATTGTTTAGAAACCAAATATGTTTGAAAAAATTCTTGCTGCCTAAATATACAGATTATTTAAATTACATCTCCTTGCAGTGAACAAGGACACTAACAACAAAATTTAAAAGAAAAAAAAAAAAAACAACAAATAGGAAACGTTTATGAATTTAACGTTTCGCTTTTATTTAGAAAATTCTGGTATTTTTTTGTGTTGCTATCCTATCATTCTGTCAGATCCCAATCCATATATATGAATAAAGACAAAAGGAAAAACTTATCTTGGTCAATGCATTTCATCCTGTGAGGGACTTTATCAAGGCAAGGACTTGATAAAGTCCCCCAGAGGATGAAACATGTCAGCTAAGATAATCTTTCCTTTTGTCTTCATTCATATTGTCCTTTTATAGATACACCCTATATAAAATTTTTGTTCACACATATACACATGTGTAGTGTGGGTGTGTGCACACGTGTATGTATGTATGTATGTATGTATGCATGCATGTATGTATGTGACTTCATGCATTCTCATAATTCATATTACTTCAATGTAAAAGATTATGAATTTAAAAAAAAATCAAGAACCAATTAAAATATTTAACAGGATGCCCACTCATTCCCAGTGTGGCATAAGGCCTTTTAATATGGGGGATGGCATCCAAAAATAGTCCAGTTATTTCAGAAGTTCACTTGTTCCAACATACATTTATGTGGGGGTAGAGTCCAAAAATAATCTAATATTTTTCTTTTTAAAAGTCAATATATTTTCAATCAGCAGATTCATCCGCAACAGTTATCGAGTATAATAGACGCTTGAAGAAGGCTGTAGAGTACACTGACCTTAAACATTGTGAATCTCACAACAAAAAGGAGCATGCTGCCCCAAATTATAAGGTTGTTTCTTGTAACCTATAAAAAAAAAAAAAGAAGAAAAGGTTGATGCTTTTTAAGATAAAGAGAGATTAAGGTTTTTTTTATTATAATAAATGTTAACTTTTGATATAAAAGGAAGAATTTTCCTTCTGCTACTAATGGTAAATTTTTGGGGGATGTCTTCAGATATTATTGTATGTTAAGTTTTATTTTTGGAAGAGTGAGAAAGTTTCAGCTGTACAACATGTATTCATCGACAGAAAATAATTATGCAATGTTGACAGTGCAAACATTATGGCTTTGCTAAAAAACACTTCTGCTTTTTTTGCATAAGAGAGAAAAAAATTGATTATAGTTGTATGTTGGTCAGTTCCAAAAGAGAAACATTTGTTCAAGTTAAACAATCAGTTATTACATGATTATTTCCCCTGCCCATGTTTACCAGCAAGACAATAGATTTCTCCAGGGGCAGACTCGTGGGTACAAGGTACCCCTAAGAAAGCAAAATTTAAAAGGTAAATATACATTTTCTGGCACAATCGAGCATGTCAGAAAATCATTAAGGGGGGAGGGAGAAAGGGGGAGGGAGCAAGGGGGGGGTTATAACATTATATTTTACAGATTTCATAAAATCTTGTGAATATTTTTAATCTGAATTTCTTTTACTTTTTTAATTTTTGATTGATATACCGATTCTTCAATGAAAACAGATGATCATTTAAGAATGATAAAACACTGGAAGGAAAATAATGAAAAATGTTTGCCTTAAATAAAAAAGGAATGGCAAAAAAAAAAAAAAGAATGGAAAAAAAAAAAAAAGAATGGAAAAAATAAACAAACAGAGGAATGGCAAAAAAAAAAAAAAAAAAAAAGAATGGTAAAAAAAAAAAGAATGGAAAAAACAAACAAACAGAGGAATGGTAAAAAAAAAAAAAAAGGAATGGTAAAAAAACAGGCCTGGGCTAACAGCAGAAGTTGTGGAGGACTATGTTCTACCAATATTTCAAAGTAGAAAATACACATCAGTAATACATAACTTCGTCTGGAAGTAGAGGAAGCTGTGAAGAGCCGTAATTGATGAAAACTTTGAAAGTGTTGAGCATAGGGTCCTTTTTAGCTTTCTTTATATCTTTATGAAGTGGAGGAAGCCAAAATGGGTGATAGTCACCAATTAATCAAAATTGTAATTGTGACTGTTTATGCTTCAACATAAAAGAAATCTTTCTTTCAAAGACATCTTGGTGTGGGGTCAACTAGACTAACTCAGTAAGTTTGATCCTCACTGGGTGCCCCACACTAAGCATGGTCAATAACAACTTCCTATTCTTCCAAGATGAGCATCAGAGTTGAATGTAAATTTCTTCTAATGTCCAACATTATGCCCAGGATTAAATAACATTTTTAACAAACCAGATTAAAAGAAAAGTTTTCATTTTTTGCAAAGTGTTGAAGGGAGGGCCTTCCAAAATGTCAATGCTGCAAGAAAGCAATTTTGTTTGGAATGCAACCCAACAATGATAAAATTAAAGGAAATGAAATATGAATTGTTTTTGCGAGCCATTCATTTTTCTTTTTTTTTTTTTTTAAAGTAGATCCATTTCATCGTCGTCATCATCATCTAAGTCATCCCCTGCAAGTTGTGCAGCGGCCTCGGCTACTTCATCCACTGGATCCCCAGGAGATGGACCCCATTCCATCCCACTAGTTCCAGTTGTAGGAATCACCAAATCTCTGGCCAATTTTGAGAACTGGAAGAAAAAAAAAACAACACAAAATTAGCAATTCTTCAACAATACAAGAATTGGAGTCAAATTATCCTGGAGGTTAGCATCAGCTATCCTCCAGAAGAGTGACTCATTGCGCCTTCTCAGGTTAACATTTTCAAATAACACGGAGTGGAAAGATTATATTGAATCTAATTGCTACTAAGTCTACTGCTAAGAGAGTTGGTTCACTGTGTCATTGCTAGACCATTTTCCTTGCCACAATATATCTTACATATTTTCCTTCACAAAATCTAGCTTACATATTTTTCCTTCACAAAATCTAGCTTACATATTTTTCCTTCACAAAATCTAGCTTACATATTTTTCCTTCACAAAATCTAGCTTACATATTTTTCCTTCACAAAATCTAGCTTACATATTTTTCCTTCACAAAATCTAGCTTACATATTTTTCCTTCACAAAATCTAGCTTACATATTTTCCTTGCCACAATATATCTTACATATTTTTCCTTCACAAAATCTAGCTTACATATTTTCCTTGCCACAATATATCTTACATATTTTTCCTTCACAAAATCTAGCTTACATATTTTCATTCACAAAATCTAGCTTACATATTTTCCTTGCCACAATATATCTTACATATTTTCCATTACAAAATCTAGCTTACATATTTTTCCTTCACAAAATCTAGCTTACATATTTTTCCTTCACAAAATCTAGCTTACATATTTTTCCTTCACAAAATCTAGCTTACATATTTTTCCTTCACAAAATCTAGCTTACATATTTTTCCTTCACAAAATCTAGCTTACATATTTTCCTTCACAAAATCTAGCTTACATATTTTTCCTTCACAAAATCTAGCTTACATATTTTTCCTTCACAAAATCTAGCTTACATATTTTTCCTTCACAAAATCTAGCTTACATATTTTTCCTTCACAAAATCTAGCTTACATATTTTTCCTTCACAAAATCTAGCTTACATATTTTCCTTGCCACAATATATCTTACATATTTTTCCTTCACAAAATCTAGCTTACATATTTTCCTTGCCACAATATATCTTACATATTTTTCCTTCACAAAATCTAGCTTACATATTTTCATTCACAAAATCTAGCTTACATATTTTCCTTGCCACAATATAGCTTACATATTTTTCCTTCACAAAATCTAGCTTACATATTTTTCCTTCACAAAATCTAGCTTACATATTTTTCCTTCACAAAATCTAGCTTACATATTTTTCCTTCACAAAATCTAGCTTACATATTTTTCCTTCACAAAATCTAGCTTACATATTTTCCTTCACAAAATCTAGCTTACATATTTTTCCTTCACAAAATCTAGCTTACATATTTTTCCTTCACAAAATCTAGCTTACATATTTTTCCTTCACAAAATCTAGCTTACATATTTTTCCTTCACAAAATCTAGCTTACATATTTTTCCTTCACAAAATCTAGCTTACATATTTTTCCTTCACAAAATCTAGCTTACATATTTTTCCTTCACAAAATCTAGCTTACATATTTTTCCTTCACAAAATCTAGCTTACATATTTTTCCTTCACAAAATCTAGCTTACATATTTTTCCTTCACAAAATCTAGCTTACATATTTTCCTTCACAAAATCTAGCTTACATATTTTCCTTCACAAAATCTAGCTTACATATTTTCCTTGCCACAATATATCTTACATATTTTCCTTCACAAAATCTAGCTTGCATATTTTTGATAAGCCATAAAAAAAAAAAAAATTAATCGTTATATCTTTAACATTGTTTTCACACTAAAAGTATCACTGCAGGTAAACTCATTGTTGGCGCCCACAGATGAAAATATATCAGAAAATGTCAAGCACATAAAAACTTCCAGTCATGAGTTACCTTGTGATTGGTAGTCAATATGTTAAAGCCAATTTTTTTTTAATCATTTCATCCCAAATAAGACAATATAGCCACTAAGATGCAAAGGAGTACTGTGTGTAAAAGAATAAGAGAAATATTATGAAAGAGACAGAAGAATAAAAGAATATGAATTGAGATGACGGTAGATAACGATTGATATGGCATTTCAATTTTTGAAGATCAAAGTTCACTGGAAAGCAAGAAGTCAAAAGAGAAATCCACAAGCGAGAAGTGTGAGAGAAGAAACTTAGCATCAAACTTACAGTTACATCTAGCCAATTCCACTGTAAAATGATGAGACCTAGCTGCCAATCTAGTATTGTGCTTAAATTCATTGAGTCTAGGTACCATAGAGGAAAATTTGTCAGAAGAATTACCATAAAAGTATTTATAGAAAAGGCACGGGAAAGGTACATTACGGCAGTGGAAAAGTGACTGAAGCTGAGATGCCAGGTCAAGACTGATAATATTGCAGATTATTCTTTGTATTTTATCAATGTGGTGAGTATGAAATAATAACTCCCTTTTTTCAATGCCTTCAAATTTGGGTAAGCAGACAAAAAAGATGGAATGTTATTTGTGAATGTGAAATTTTCCTTGGAAAAATGAAAACCTTGCCTTCATAGAGATTGGCTGGCAAGTTGAGGAGAAAAGAAAATACATTTGCGAGCCTAAGTGAAATTGCTTTCGAACAAATGAAAACCTTGCCTTCATAGAGATTGACCGGCAAGTTGAGGAGAAAAGGAAATAAATTTGCGAGACTAAGTGAAATTGCTTTCGGACCAATGAAAACCTTGCCTTCATAGAGATTGGCTGGCAAGTTGAGGAGAAAAGGAAATAAATTTGCGAGCCTAAGTGAAATTGCTTTCGGACCAATGAAAACCTTGCCTTCATAGAGATTGGCCGGCAAGTTGAGGAGAAAAGGAAATAAATTTGCGAGCCTGAGTGAAATTGCTTTCGGACCAATGAAAACCTTGCCTTCATAGAGATTGGCTGGCAAGTTGAGGAGAAAAGGAAATAAATTTGCGAGCCTAAGTGAAATTGCTTTCGGACCAATGAAAACCTTGCCTTCATAGAGATTGGCCGGTAAGTTGAGGAGAAAAGGAAATAAATTTGCGAGCCTAAGTGAAATTGCTTTCGGACCAATGAAAACCTTGCCTTCATAGAGATTGGCCAGCAAGTTGAGGAGAAAAGGAAATAAATTTGCGAGCCTAAGTGAAATTGCTTTCGGACCAATGAAAACCTTGCCTTCATAGAGATTGGCCGGCAAGTTGAGGAGAAAAGGAAATAAATTTGCGAGCCTAAGTGAAATTGCTTTCGGACCAATGAAAACCTTGCCTTCATAGAGATTGGCTGGCAAGTTGAGGAGAAAAGGAAATAAATTTGCGAGCCTAAGTGAAATTGCTTTCGGACCAATGAAAACCTTGCCTTCATAGTGATTGGCTGGCAAGTTGAGGAGAAAAGGAAATAAATTTGCGAGCCTAAGTGAAATTGCTTTCGGACCAATGAAAACCTTGCCTTCATAGAGATTGGCTGGCAAGTTGAGGAGAAAAGGAAATAAATTTGCGAGCCTAAGTGAAATTGCTTTCGGACCAATGAAAACCTTGCCTTCATAGAGATTGGCCGGCAAGTTGAGGAGAAAAGGAAATAAATTTGCGAGCCTAAGTGAAATTGCTTTCGGACCAATGAAAACCTTGCCTTCATAGAGATTGGCTGGCAAGTTGAGGAGAAAAGGAAATAAATTTGCGAGCCTAAGTGAAATTGCTTTCGGACCAATGAAAACCTTGCCTTCATAGAGATTGGCTGGCAAGTTGAGGAGAAAAGGAAATAAATTTGCGAGCCTAAGTGAAATTGCTTTCGGACCAATGAAAACCTTGCCTTCATAGAGATTGGCTGGCAAGTTGAGGAGAAAAGGAAATAAATTTGCGAGCCTAAGTGAAATTGCTTTCGGACCAATGAAAACCTTGCCTTCATAGAGATTGGCTGGCAAGTTGAGGAGAAAAGGAAATAAATTTGCGAGCCTAAGTGAAATTGCTTTCGGACCAATGAAAACCTTGCCTTCATAGAGATTGGCTGGCAAGTTGAGGAGAAAAGGAAATAAATTTGCGAGCCTAAGTGAAATTGCTTTCGGACCAATGAAAACCTTGTCTCCACAGAAATTAGCTGTAATGCCAAGAAAGAATATAAATTAGTGAGCCTATGTGAAATTCCTTTTGACATAGGCTGACTATGAATGATAGAGAATGAGGAGAAAAATTAAGAGGAGAATGTCTGGAGTCATGTGAAAGCAAGCAGTGAAGTTATTGGGGGTGGGGGAAATACTCAAAATTTTTTTCTGTAAAAATCAATGGTTGTTTTATTTCATCTTCCCACTTCATACCATTTTGGATAGCAGGTGAAACGTGCAAGCGTCACTTGATAAATTATTCTCTGTAATTGAGAACCTTCTTTGCAGAAAATACAGACAGAAGCCAAAAACGAGATGTTAGGTAGAATTTCTGTTTTAAAGAAAACAAATAATAGACAGTCTTTGTTTAATTACTCACAGCGTTGTCCATGTGTCGGATGAAAGAAGAATCTAGAACGGCCCTTCCAGCCTCTTCATTACACGTGTCGTATGCCTTTAGTAATCGGTGCATACAGGCAGCATCATCACTTTCAGGAAACATGGGGTACCTTGGTTAAAAGGAAAAAAAATAAATTACCGTATTTTCTTTTGTATAATATGACCTCATGTTTCTGAAGCTAAAAAAAGGGTATAAATTATTTCCTTGAGTATAATATGACCCTTACATTATTTACATTATTCGGACTATTGTCCTCATCTTTGTCGCCATATTTATTACGTTTCGGCCATTGTACGCTCTGGCCTTCTTCAGGTGGTTGGAATGTTGAGCTGAACCCTTTATTTCGCTCAATGCTTGTCTTTATAACTGACCCACGGCTGTCCAACACTCTTTTGTGCCCTGTCAATCTGGCTGTACATGAGGATCTTAGATATTCTGTCATCACTCTACCTTGCAACATGACCAGCCCAGCAAAGTTGTGATCCTATCAGGAAAATCCTCAATTCCACCAGTGTTGCATTTCATTATTAGTATAAACTAGTGATGGGATGATTAATTGGAATCGGAATCAAGAATTGGGAATATCGTAACTTTTTGGGGTATTGGAAAATTTTTAACCTAATTTTTGATTCCAAAAATGATTCTTTGGATTATTTTTCTTTAAAACTTGATTTTCCATTCTTGGTACGAATGATAAAAAGATATAAATATTTATTGATTTTAAACTATCAGTAAAACTAAAATCTATAGATTATAATACCTAAGTATGATGTAAATTTATTTTACTAATGTAAAAAAAATGAAAAAAGAAATGAAATGTGCAAAGTTTCCATAAAGTTCACCAGTTTTCAAAGGCTGTTTAAGTTCAAAATAAAATTTTTATTTTTAATTTATTTTTAAACATTGTTAATTCACACATTTAATATTATAAATCATCAATTTAATAATTATAATCAAAATTATGTATCTGTCTATATTTCTGAGACGAGGTATTATGTACAC
>OZ038519.1:10229066-10346566 GCA_964036315.1 Acanthosepion esculentum | reverse complement strand
TTTTTTCTCTGGGCCGCATTTTATGAATGAAAATTTGCTTACACCAAATTTTGTGATAAAAAGTACTTTTAAAAATAAAAAACAGAGATAGGTTTAAAGGGAGATAACCGCAGATTCAAAGTCAGTTAAGTCATACATTTTAGATGCATCAAGGGTGGTCTTCAGTGATGCACTGTTCTCATCGCCGATTTCGGGTTTCGCATCATATCGGCTCCAACAGCAACCCCGACCTGATTCTAAGTGAAACAGGCCGCCTCCTTGAAAGCGTCGTGCTACGCACCGCGACATTGCAAAATACAGAAATTCACAAACTAGTAAGGCTGGACTTCGACCGTTCTTATTGACACATGTCAGTCAGCGTCAGCCAATGAAAACAGGGCTTTTCACACTTCTCTTCTATATAATGGTGTCTTATTACTACATCTGTCTTTTTATTTCCGGAATCCATACCGAGGTAAGCTGGTATCTTTATTACATTGTTTACGTCCTTGTTTTACCTTTTAAATACTAATCCCATATACATCCCAAATCTTTAACTAAAGCCACACTCGTATCCAACTCAAAACTAATCTATACTAGAGCTTTCTCAAAATAAATTCGCTAAAAAAAAAAAAAAAAAAAAAAAAAACAACAAAAAACCCGTATTCACGTTTGTAATTTACCGACTAAAAAAATTCGATGGCCGCATTTTATGAATGAAAATTTGCTTACACCAAATTTTGTGATAAAAAGTACTTTTAAAAATAAAAAACAGAGATAGGTTTAAAGGGAGATAACTGCAGATTCAAAGTCAGAATATTATCATTGATAACTCTCTCCTCCAATTTGCAGACCATAGTAACTATATTCTTAATATTTGATATAATGTAAGAACATAATAAAATCGGTCAATAATTATTTATAACTATTTATACTCGGGCTCATGCATGTAATTACAAGTAATCCATAATAATATTTGAAATTTTGAAATTATATTTATTTTTGGCATATAAATTTTTTAAACTGTTTCTAAATCTTCTTAAGTCTTTCAGTAATTGTCTATGAGGCACACCACACCATTTGGGAACCACCGTTCTATACACTTGACTCCTTTGGCAATGTTTATTTACAATTTTATAAAAGAAATAAATGTGAAAAGAAATCTTTATGTTCAAAAATTTAAAAAATATTACAAAATTATCAAAATATGTAAACCATCATTATTATTTTATAAATAATGATGAAAATAATTTTTTTATTCATAATTTTATAAATATATCAATGATACTGAGATATTCAAAAAAGGCATGGTATGTAGAATAATCTACCCCCATGGACTAAAAGGTTTCACTTCAAAATTCCAATGTATATCACCTGAAGAAGGTCGGATCATTTTCTGGACATTTCTTTCATCAATTAAGCAATTCATTGATACTTTTATAAAATTATAAATAAAAATATAACTTATTTTCATCATTATTTCTGAAAGATGAGGATAACAGTCTGACAGATGTAAATAGTGTAAAGATTATTCTTGTAAATAAACAATCTAATAAATAAATAGTGTTTTTGTTGTAAATTCTCAAAGAAAATGTATAAATTCACTTTCATATATTTAGGTTTTATCAAAATTCTAATCATTGCTTTTTAAAATAGGAAACATTGCTGAAGAGGGAAGGTAGTTAAAATAATAGTGGTGTCAAGGGAAAAACTTTTGACACTATGTTTTTTTTTTCAGACACAAAAGTTAAAGATTGTCCATCATTTTGTGCAAAAATGGACATTGATTCAATTTCTTGCAGTGTAACGTCAATCGACATCTCCAGTTGCCTTGATCTATCCACTTCCCTTCTCCACATCCTTTCACCTTTCATTCCTATCTGCTCTCGCTCCAAATCTTCTGTAACCCCCTTGCCTTGATCGATCCACTATCTTTCTCCACATCCTCTTCTTTACCACTCCTATCTGCTCTTCCTCCAAACCTTCTGTAACCCCTTGCGTGCTAGTGGCTTCCAGCCTTGATTGGGGTGATATACTTAAAAAAAAAAAAAAAAAAAAATCTCTCCACTCCATCTTAAGATAAAAAGTTTGAAATTTTAAAATTTTTTATTTTGAAATTATTTCTAGTCACTGAACTTTTGCATAAAAAAATGATTTCACTCTTGTGCAGTTACAGGAGTCAGCAACTCCTTTTGTAAACTTCCACATGCACACATGCATGTCAGCGAGTGAGTTCTGGTCACACCCTACCACCATCACCATTTTTTTCTAATACTTTCAACTCTCTTAATAGATAAGAAAAAGCATACAAAAACACTTAGTCAGCAAAATACATATTGTAATATGACATGTAGTTTTTAACTCTTCCAAACCTGTAACTTTGGCGACCTATGCTCTTCAGATCATGACTGCAATTGTTGCTGTATATGTTTATTACATTGACTTGTATACATATTAAATTTGAGTATATAGATATTGTCTTTTATCCACATTACATTGGCTTGTGTATGCTGTTTATTACACTGCCTTATGTATATCTGGAAAAGGTATGAATTCAAGTTGTCTGAAGATCACATAAGCATGGAACTCTTGTTACAACTGGAGCCATCTTTTCATAGGATTTAACATTGTTAAGTGTTTTTTGCTCGGTCTAGGCAATCTAAGCTTCAGGCACTTTACTGAGTAGGTAAATTTACCGTTAAGTTTCTTTTCTCTTTCTTTTTTCAGTATTGTTGTCTTTATTCAAGACTTTATCTGGATAAGAATTTTAGGTTTTTACAAGTTGTCTGTTGTTTCCATCAACATTTTTCCGTTTTTCTTATATGTGTGTGTGTGTGTGTGTGTGTGTGTGTGTGTGTGTGTGTGTGTGTGTGTGTGTGTGTAGTAAAGGTAATAAATCCATTGGTATATAATCCAAGTGGATCCTAGTGATAGGAAATATTAAAACTGATCCACAGTCAATAAATAGTATTCCATAACAAAATCCAATATTACCTCATTATATGGGGGATAGATTTAGGTTTATAGATTATAGTGAGGTAATTTGGGATTTTTTGTGTAATATTATATATATTTTTCTCTCACCAGTGGGGGAAAAATGTTCAAGCACTATTTTATTAACACCAGCACTCAATGTGTGATATAGTCTCACTTATGTCACAAAACTCTTTGTCTATGTCAAAACACTTACTAATTCTTTGAAACTCACCATTTATCTCAATCTAACCCGGTAATGACTTACGAAGGTCCAAAACTTGGCCCATATTTCCTGTACTTTCATTCCGAAATGAGGTTTGGACAATTTCTGATAGAATTTTCTCTGTGTCCGAGAACAATTATTTGTAATTTGGAAAAGTTGATCAGGAAAAATAAAACGGACACAAAATGTTTATTGCATTCTTTTTCTTTCTTAACTGCTCCCATATTGTATTTATTTCTATGCTAGGCCTACTAATGAGATCCTCATATCGTAACATATGCATGGACTCTTTCAGATCCCTGACTCTCCAGTGTTCCTCCCTGTCCAGTATTTTTACTTTGTTCCACAGGGATTGATAACTACACATTTCCCTCATTTTTAAATTAATACATAATCTGCCATACCCGATTCCATCGTCTCAGTCTTAGGCACGGACAGTGGAATGAGAGCAATCTACTCCCAAAGAAACATTATGATAATAACAACAAAGATAAAGACAATAGTCTGTGTGTAAATAATGATAACTTCTCATTCTAGAAATTCAGACGAAAATTTGGAAGTCAGATGTTGTAGAAAAACGCCTAAAAGGTAGATTTATGATGTTTTCAAATTTAATTTATATCGCCCATATTATTGAATATACAGGGGGATTGAAAAATAAGTCCCCATTTTAAAATACTTATAATTTATTTATTAACTATAATTTTTACAAGAAATGGATACGGGAGAAAAGTGTTAAGCATGCGGTTTTATTTAAAATTCAGTATAGGCTCCAGATTTGGCTACCAGCTTCTTCAGCCATCCAGGAATCGTGTCAACTGATTTCACCAAGAACTCTTGTGGTATGGAAGACATAACTTCTTGTATTTGCCCTTCAAGTTCTTCCAAAGTCTTGGTTTGGTATAGTCGACTTGCTCCTTTAATCAACCCCAAAGAAAAAAGTCACAGGTGTTAAGTAGAACACGTGGCTGGCAACTCGTACATAAAATAGGGGGTTACTTTTCAATCATGCTTTGATTCAGCATTCATTTTCTGTGACATAAAAGAATCAGATGAGCAAATATATTTAAACTAATCAATACAACAAGTATGGTGAGCAAATCCCGTTGATGATATTTTCACCTTATTTTTTACTAATATTTAAAGCAGGAGATACTAAGTGACTTAACAAAAAAGGAGATTATGTATAAATCACGTAATATGTATGGCACTAGTACATCAAAAGGCGTAAAAGGTCCTTAGAAAACCTATAAAAAACAAAACAAATTGTTGATGAGGTTAATGAATTAAATTTTCCATAAAAAAAAGAGCTGGAAATTGATGGAGTAAACGTATATGGAATTTGAACGGTCTTTGAGGTGAAAAGTGCTGGGACAATTGGATATGGAATGGCATTGTGAAAGACATTGCTTTTCTAAATCAAAATCTCCAACTTACGTCTGCAATGGCACTTGCTTTTTTATATAGATGCACTGCTTTCAAAGGTATTTCTTTTTCAACCATTCTGTAAACAGTAAAAATGAATCCTGGTAATTCAAATGTTGGCCTGATGAAGAATGATTTCAAATTCATTCATTGCCCAATTCAGTCATCAAAAAATGTATGTACTTTAAAGCCTGCACCAATATAAATTGATGCCTAAAAAAAAAAAAAAGGAACTCATTTTCTATTCAACATCTACAAATTATGGAGCTGCTCAAAAAAGTATAAATTCTTTTTTCATATATTATTATCAATTAATCATTCCAGATAATGAATTTCAAAAATCATTTTTTACATTTTAAGAAATCATGTGGTACACGGTGCAGTAGAAATACCTCCCAGACAAGACATTAATGGCAATGGCGTCTTCATCTACCTAATGTCTTACCTTATGTGGGAGGTATTTCTGGTATGTGGTGGCGGTATTTCTACCACACTTTGTATGAGCATATTTTGTTTTGGTTACTACAGAGGGATAAATTTACATAGCAAACTGGACCCTCCACCAAATTTGTGCAATAAAAATAGACTCTGGCCATCTTGGACCTTTGTGCTCACACAAAAAAAAAAAAAAAAATGTCATAAGGATATTTTTCCCTTGACACTGCTATTATTTTAACTACCTTCACTCCTCAGCAAAGTTTGTTTTAAAAAGCGATGATTAGAATTGGAATAAAACCTAAACATAGGAAAGTGAAGTTATACATTTTCTTTGTTCTTAAGAATTCACAACAAAAACAATAAACACTAATTATTTATTAGTTCATTTATTTACACTATTTATTTCTTATATCGTTTATTGGAATCATTGGCAAAACATCAGCTAACTGCCAATCGATTCAAACTTTATAAAATGGTAAATAAGGATTTCTTCATAGTTGGTTCATATATGTTAATAATTTAGCAAATGTCTATAAATTTAACAATTAAAAAATTATTTTCATATTTATTTCTTTATAAACTGGTAAGTATTTATCATTTATACATAAAGTCACTATAATGTCCTTTTTTGTTTAGTCACTTAGTATCTCCTGCTTTAAATATTAGTAGAAATATCACCAATGGGATTCACTTGCCATAATTGCTGTATTGATTAATACTGCATGGCATTATCTGTTTAGATTTCTGAAATGAGGTATTGTAACTATTTACATTCTTTGGTCAGTTGTCCTCATCTTTATTGTCATATTCACAATGTTTTGGCTGTTGTACACTCCAGACTTCTTCAGGTAATATATGTTGGAATTTCACCGCAAACTCAGTGGACGAAATAAAGGGTCCGGTTTGAAATTCGAATATATATCACCTGAAGAAATCCAGTGCATACAATGGCAGAAATATTGTGAATACGAAAATAAAGATGAGGACAACTGTCAGAATAATGTAAATTGCATTGTATTCATTTTAATTGTAATAGTTTTTAGAACATTGTCAATATAAAATTATTCTTGTAAATTAATTTTCATCATATGTTTAGGTTTTATGACAATTCTAATAATCACTTTTAAAAAAAAACATTGCTGAGGAGTGAAGGTAGTTAAAACAATAGTGGTGTCAAGAGAAAAACCATCCTTTTGACACTCCATATTTTTGCTGGCCCAAAACCCAAACCCCACTAATTTCTAGTTGCAATGCCTTTTGTATAAGTTTTTAATTAAGCTTTTTTTAATTCCCCCCACCCAACTAATAACCAATGAATTACCAAATATCAGTTTGAGTCAAATGAAGATAATCCATCCACGTTATGCTATTTTTGCCTGTGGCAAATTGCAAACTCATTTGACATTCACTATTTACATTATTCGGACTATTGTCCTCACCTTTGTTACCATATTTATCACAATGTTTCAGCCGTTGTATGCTTCAAACTCCTTCAAGTAGTTGGAATGTTGAACTGAACCCTTTATTTCGTTCACTGGTGTAGACTGTTCTAGTTCCACATGCCATTTTCTAATGGATGTCAGTTATCAGTTATCTCCTGTTAATTCCCCTCTCCAAGTTCTTGTGATGAAATAAAAAGAAAAACGGCCACCAGCGAGTAAATTCGAGCTCTCCCAACTGGTAATCCAACCTCTAGTCGTTCCGTCTCAAAATCGCACAAACAGACTTTTCCAGCTGCCAACCGGGAACGTCCCTCCAAGCTTCTGCCGAACTGGGAAAAACTAGGTGCTTTTATATTTGTCCATCTACCCATAATCCCTTGCGTCTTCATGCGATCCCATAGTTCATTCCATCTCTGTCCCATAATGCATTGCATATTCATTGCATATTCATTGCATAAAAAGGTGATGCAAGTCTTCCCTTATCCTTTTACGTTATCTGGCCGAGGACGGATTATGGCAGAGTGGTAAGTGCTTTCTTTTTCTTCTTCATTTCAACTGCAGTAGCCCTACAGGCTAACAAAATACGGGCTCTTTTTTGGCGGGGAAAAGGCAAGTCGGAACCGGTTGTGCTCGTCCCAGGTTCTGCCTCATCATGTCTGCCACAGTTCTCCACCGCCTTAACCAGCTATTGAACTCACAACTCTTTGGGTCCTATCACTGGGTCTAACCAACGCCTTTATCCACTTAAGGTCACATGGCACAGTGGATAAAGGTGTTGGTTAGATCCCGTGACACGACCCGAAGAGTTGTGAGTCCAATACCTGATTAAGGCAGAGGAGAACTTGGAGAGGTGAATTAACAGGAGATAACTGATAACTGACATCCATTAGACATGGCACGTGGAACTAGAACAGTCTACCCCAGTGAACGAAATAAAGGGTTCAGTTCAACATTCCAACCATTTGAAGAAGGCCAGAACATACAATGGCCGAAACGTTGTAATAAATATGGCAACAAAGATGAGGACAATAGTCCAAATAATGTAAATAGTGTACATAATACCTCATCTCAGAAATATAGACAGATATCATTCGACATTATTTTTTATTGTGAATTCAGTGAGCCAGTTGCTAAGGGATGAGTGTTTTACAGAGTCACCATCTCTAGATCAATTGTCAACCAAAGTTAAAGAACGTCTATCTGCCCATAGGTGAGAATTTGTGACTGTGTTAGTACAACCATCGATGGGACCCAAACAAGCTTTGTCTGGCCAATTTTGCTCACAAGGCTTGGGTCAACCTGCAGGATAGGTTTTCAGGCAATGGTGTTGCATGCTGAGATCATCTTCCAAGGTTGATATTATGAAGAAGTCAAGAGATTTGAACCTGAACTCACAATTTTAACACTAATTCTCTAACTACTCAGCCACTACTGATGATAGACAAGTAATATTTTCACAAAGTCTATCTCTTGTTTTTAGTTTTGACAGCTTATCAACCTTTCACAGGTTATTTAAAGCAAGAATACCAGGTGCTGTAAGTTTGGATGTGTGGGTGCTGTAATGGATAACGGTTCAGAATTGGAAATCAGAGAGCTGAGTTTCAATTTCAGTTGGGTTCATTATATTTACTTAGACACAAATGCCCTTGGGAAAGGGTATGAATCCACCTTACCTCCCCCACTAGCTATCAGTTTATTAGTAGGACATGTAAATCATTATTATCTCAAAAACATTCTAATAATCTAAAAATATTGTCTTGCTTTAAATAATCTACAAAAGGTTGATGAACTGTAAAAACAATCAATCAAAAATCAAAATGAGATAAACTTTTTAAAAATATTCTTTGTCTATCATTAGTGGTGGCTGAGTAGTTAGAGAATGAGTGTTCAAATCATGAGACCCAGGTTCAAACCTGTTCTTGGCTTTTACAAGGGTATTTGCAAGTAAGTGTGAATATAATGAACCCAACTGGAATTGGAACACAGCTGACTTCTAATTCTGAGCCAATATCCATTACACCACCCACACATCCAGGTTTACAGCATTTGATATTCACAGGCAGCCACCCATCTAGGTACTGACCAGGCTCGACATTGCTTCAGTGATTGTACAGAAATCTGTGTTTCAATGAGAAATGGCCATAAGTCCCCATTGAAAAAGACTTGTAACCAACAGACAATTTCTTATCTTGTTTGCGAATCAGTAATAAAAGTGCATGTTACTGATAAAACTAAAATTGTACTTATAGACATTTGGGAATATTGGTAAATTTTATTTGATCACACAATTTATGTTGCAACAAAAAGAATTTGAAATCAAAATTTAAGTAAATTTTATAAAATCACAATTTGTTTTTCTCATGACCTATATATTGAGAAATATTCAGTTAGAAAACAGAACTCAAAGAAAATATACTTACTTGCCTCCTTTCTCCAAGACAAGACGTGCAGAATCTGGTGTTCCATTTTCGATAAACATAGAAGCTGATTTCTCCATTAATTCAGCCGCTTGTTCAAAATGTTTGGTTTCCTTACAAAGTAGCGCCACCTGTTCATAGTTCCTATAAACAAGGGAGATAATCATAGTTCATCAAATGGTTTTGACACTGCATAATTAAAATTACTACATATTTTTTAACATGTTGGGAAAGTTTAAAACTTTTTATATTATTAATCTCTAATGATTGTGGATTTTAAAATTCAAATCAAGATTTTTTTTTTAATTTTTAAATTAAGAACCCCAATAATAAATTTTCAGTTATTTTAATTTGTTCCCCTGCAATCACATTTAAAAACTATTTATTTGCTTCATAATATGTTAAGCCTATTATTTTATTTTTATTGGCCTGGCATTGCACGTGGCATGTCAGTTACCATCGAAAGGAATTGATAAAAAAAGTTCAAACACCAGCTGAGACAATTTGCATTTATTTTGCATGAATTCTCTTAAAGAGAGGAGGCACGGTGGAGTAATGGATAGAGGCTCGGATTGAGGAATCAGAGAGCCGAGTTCGAATTCCAGTCAAATCCATTACATTCACTTATATGCTAATACCCTTGGGAAAAGTATGAATCCTCTTCTTCTCTCCCCGGCTATGGGTAAATAACAGGACAGACCGGGTTCTGTAGTCTTGGGTGGCAACTGGTCTACTGCAGAAAGAAATGGCAACCTACTGTGGGGAAAAAAAACTGCTCCGCCAGTCATGTATTGAAAGATACATGATCGCCTAAGCGTGTATCACACATGGCACATAACTGGCTGACTGACCCTTAAAGAAAAAAAAATGTATTCGCTATTGGGTAAATAGGGCAGTTGAAACCCTTTACCCGTCAAACTGCTAAATCTGTGTCGGGTTTCAACTGCCCCATTAAATTCAATTATTACTAAAATCACAATAGCATCACTGGTGTCAATCCTGAAGGAATTACAAGGGAGGAACCAAAATTTCCTCTACCCATCAGAACAGGGGATAAAACTTCAGGTTTCTTTTGCTGGGGGGGGGGGGATATATCACAAGATGATTTTTGTATTCTGGGGATTGACAACTAACATCTTTAGGCACCGACAACAAACACATACATGTACCATATTGGAACACTGGCAACAAACGTCTACAGCAATGGTTCCCAAATTTTCTCAGGTTGCTGCCCAAAACACAACCCTAATACTCAACCTTTGATTGGATGTCCTTGATGCTAGTATTGCATGTCAAATGAATCTCTTAGGATTTCCTATAATAATTGTTATATAAATGGCTTACATTGTAAAGCAAAGGAAAGATATACATCAGCTACAGGTACAACAATGTGTGTGTGTATGTGTCTGGTTTATGTTATTCAGATGTGCCACTGTCACATTCTGGCTGCCTGCTTTGTTCCTCACACCCCTAGTGGAAAGTGGTGGTGGTACTGTCCACTTTGGAAATCACTGGTCTGCTGGCCCTGTCTCGAAGTATTGGCAACGTGCACGTATCAGGGTACTGGCATTAAACATCTTTCTTTATAAAACTAAATAAATGGAAGTCAACATATAAGTCAAGGTAAAAATAAAGTTTAAATGACATGTTGACTACAAATAAACTCCCTATTAATTCCAAAGAGAATCTGAATTTTGGGGAGGCAGAGGTTGAATTTAGTTTTTAAATTATTTACACTATTTATATTTGAACTATTCTCCTCATTTTTGTTGTTGTTATCACAACATTTCAGCCATTGTTTGCTCTAGCCTTCCTCAGGTATATATTGGTATGGATAACCTACAGGAAATTCTGAACTGAACCCTTCATTTAATCTGGGGGGGTAGACCCTTTTCATTCTACTGCTCATGTCTAAAGATATCATCTAGTTCTTATTTTTAAATTCTTAAATGTTCTAATTAAAAATCAATCGAAACAAGACTCAGCATGGGGTAATTGTTTGCAAGCTCGTCCGGTTGACTATTGTTACTGAGTAGCGAGTTTGAATCTTACTGGATGTCCCATACACCTGGACTTTTGCCAAATTAAACTCAGCAAATAACAGCTTAAAAGAAATCAATAAAGAATATCTTTCATCCCCCTAATAATCAATAAATATAATTTCATCAGATATTAATATCTAAAAACCACTCCCTTCCAAGAGTTGCTACTTTGTTTTTTTGGAGAAAAAAAAAAAAAAAAAAAAAAAAAACTTTTTCAAAATATCAAAAATACTACATATCAAAATATCAGTATGAGGCATGAACCACAAAATTAATAAGGGAGTGGTTTAAAATTAACATTTGTACATTAATTGTTAAACTTAGTATTCATTAGTCATAATTAGTCATAATTAGTTTGTTATAATCACTCGTGCAAATACCTTTAGGAGAGGTAAGAATCAATCTCCTCCCCCAGCTAAGGGTAAAATAGCAGAACAAACTGGGATTCTATCAGCCTTGCTTGGCAACCATTCAAGAGATGGTGAATTTAATAAAATCATCCATCTGCCAGCAAAACTGAGTCTCACCCATGCACATTGATTTAAATTCTTCAGTCAGGTGAATTGTGCTTTCCTGCCACAGGTGGAGAAAGTGTTTACTTTTAAGAAGTCATTCTTCAGACAATTTCACTGGTCATGGGAGCCACAATAATTTTTTGTTTTTAAATTCTTTTGTTCAGGGAAAAGTTAAATATTTAATTAAAAATAATGACAAATTTTTATTAAGAAATTTAAAATTAGAATTATTTTGTGAATACAGCAGCAAATTCTAAATAATATATATATATATATATATATATATATATATATATATAAAAAGAAATAACAGTAAGATATATAATCCAGTGTTCTTATAGATATTTTTATTTTTACAAAATAGTGCTCAATGTAAATTTACAGAGCATTAATATTATAAACTAACTGATTTAAAATATGTTTGTTTCACTACACAGTAATAACCATGTTTCAAAAAATGGAAGCTAAAAGCTTCAAATCTAATTTTGTAATTAAAGTAAAAACATTAGTTCCATTTCATCCTCAAGAGAATTTTGGAGTAACTTATTTTTTAAATTTACTAAGTTTTAAAGGCACGGCAAAAATTCATAATTCAGTTTCCAAGGATACAGAAAAATCCACTCATCCAGACAAAGGGTGGTAGTGTGTTCATTTTCATTAACTTTTGTTGTATCAGTTATTAGTTATGTTCGAAAAAATGGTTATGTTTAGGTAGGGTAGGGATGTATTTTTCAACGAATTCTGACATCCGCTAAATGCATGTCGTCTGGGTTTTTTAAAAATTTATTGTTAACGGCAAAAAAATTCTTACGGCATTTTTCCTATTTGTATACTTAAAGATTTTTTGGAGATGTTTAGGTTAGAATACGTTTTATTTAACTACAATTTTAAAATATTTTCACTTTTAATTTTTAATAGACTATATTTCTTTTTAAAACAAGTAAATGTATTAGAATTACTTACAGTATGTAAAATTATTTTTTCATATCAAGTATAAATATGCATATTGCCAGTTCACATTTTTTTTTAAATTTTATATTTAAATATTATTTAAGTAAAATTAATGACAATGACAGCAAAAAATAGCTAATTTATTTCTCTGATTCAGTAAACTTTTATTTTTTATAAACTTAGTAATATATAGTTTCTCATGTATGTACAAAAGACATGGGTCATTTAATGGCCGACATATTCTAGCTTTTCATATTAATTTCATTTTACTGTAGATGCTTTATTGGATCCTTTTAAGTGCTTGAAGATAGGTGTTAAGGTTAGAATATGCTTCATTTAACTACAATTTTAAAAGACATTTAGGTCAGAATTCATTTTATTTAACTACAATAAAATTTAAAAATTGTAGTTAAATAAAATTTATGATTCCAATGGAATAAATTATGACCATGGAATATTAGTGTTTAAGCCTTTTTATTATATATATATATATATATATATATATATATATATCACATAATCCTATATAAGATGTATATAGTATATATACAGGGTGCGATGGATAAATTGTCATCTAAATTATGCAAATATGAAAATAACACTGACATCTCATTTTAACAGATATATTTAACAAAATTGCACAAAAATATCTTTAAATACTAAAGTGTAAATTTATTCAAATAAATTTATTTTATCAAAAAAAAAAAAAAAAAAAAAAAAAATCGCCATTAGCTTCAATCACGGCCGCCAGATGATTTCGCAACATACTACAACTCTCCTGGACAGTCTAAGTTCGTGAATGCTGCCATAATCCTTGCCTTCAATTCATCTTTGGTGTTACAGGGAGTTTTATTGGTCTCTCACTCAACTGTACCCGGCGCATACTAATCAAGAGGGTTGCAGTCTGTTAGATGACCAGATGTAAGGGGTGATGTGGTCGCAGAAATTGTCTGACAACCATGACTGGTTTCTCCTGCTTTTGTGGCATGGTGCAGTTGTCCTGCTGCCAGACATAGGGTCTTCCATGGCTCAACCTCTTGACCCAGGGCAGCACAACCTCCTCCATGCACTTGATGTAGGCACCCCGTGTTGAGTCTGAGGCACTGTGAGAAGATAAACAGAGGAGGCATGACGTCACCATCACGAGTGATCACTCCAAACACCATGATGTTGACTGGATATATCATCCAACTCTTTCCACATACTCTGCACTGCCCTCAGATTGACTCCCAAACACGCTGAAATGTTCATGTGGGAGCTTCCGGCGTGAATACCAAGCAGTACAGCATGCCATTTCCAAATTTCTGGTGGAGAGAATTGCATCATGGTGCTCTTTTTCCCCACAGATGGTGTCCAACTAACCCTACTATACTGTGCAGTTAAAAAAAATCAAAAGCAAACAATATTAAAAATATAAAATGGCAATAATTTACCCATCACACCATATATATATATTATATATATATATATAATGACCGGTAAATGTTATTTAATACTGTTTATTATAAAACAGAGCATTTGCTTAAATACTTGTATCTATAAAAAGAACGTTAAACATAATATAAATGTCTTTAAATAAATTGTCGGACTATGTCCAATTATAAAAATATATGACGTCATTTGTTTACATTTGATACACTAGAGCAGATATGAATAGAAGAGATTCATGGAAGGTTTAAGTTTAAAGATAGTAAAATCGACCTTGCTAACCAGACGCTGCTCTGTGGCCGAAAGGTTAAGGCACATCACGCGAAATGACGGTTCCGTATAGGATACAGGTTCGATTCCTGTCGGAGAGCGAAAATTTTCTATGAAAATTTCTCGGACATTCAGGCCGGTAAATGTTATTTAATACTGTTTATTATAAAACAGAGCATTTGCTTAAATACTTGTATCTATAAAAAGAACGTTAAACATAATATAAATGTCTTTAAATATATATATATATATATATATATATTTAGGCAGCAAAAGACCTCTTATTAATCGTATAGATTACAATATTTCTGGTAACATATTACAATGTTTATAATATATTTAAATTTTATAACATATTCTTCGATCTTTTTGGCTTGTATAATAAAAATCTTTTTCACGCTGTCACATGATAAAAATCTTCGCTCTGTACGTGATAACATCATCGCGTCTTTTGAATTTAAAAGGATTTTAATGTTTATTTAGTTTGTAAAAAAAGTAGCAACATGATTACGCTACAAGATAATTGGCAAATGTTTGTTTAAAAAAAAAAAAAAAAAAAAAATTTTGACTAAAAATATTGACCCTGAAGATGAACAATGATGTTCGAAAGTGCTAGGTCATCGTACGGACAATACTTATTTCGAAATCATTTTCAAATAAAAAGTCTCATTAGAGAATATGAGAAAATTCAAAAGAAAATATGTAAGATTATGTTGCCTTTAACGTTCAATACTACATGTTTAAAAGAAAAGTTGCTGCCAAATTACACACATATATATATGTGTGTATGTATGTATGTGTGCGTGAGTGCGATTAATACAAAAATAAAATTTATCACTTAGCTAATTCATGTTATTTTCAGCATCTTGACTCCTGACCTTTGAACTTAGTTAACAGGTAAGAGACACTTACTTTAAAGAAATATATTTTTCACCATATTTCAAGTAAGAAAACTATTATTTTTTGCAAAATCTATTTAATTAACCTGTTTTCACTGAATTGGAAATTGGGATTAGTGAGCCAAGTTCATATTCCAGCCTTTCACACAAATGTTCTTGGGAAAGGTATGAATCTGTTTATCCCCCTCTTGCTACTGGTTAAAAAAAAACAGGGTAGACTTTGCTCTATAGCCTGGTGTGGCAAGCAGTCTAGAAGGAAAAGTGAATTCACATCATGGGAAAGGCCACTTCACTATCTTTTCCAAGAAGGCATGTCTATTCACAGATAAAGAAAAAAAAGAAACTGAATCATGATTGCCAATATGGCATTTTTTTACCTTTTAATATCATTGTTAATATTTGTAATATTTTTGGTTCAAAATGAACAATATAAATTATATATGGATATATTTAGGGGTTATATATGCAAAATATGAACAGTGTATCTGGTATCTATTCTAAGATATGAACAAAAATATAGCGTGACATGTTTTGTGCATTACAAAACAAAGGACACTGGCTTTTATATACATACATTTAACATAAAAAATGACTGTATTAATATAAGTGATAAAATTTAAAAAATGCTAATATATTGAATTAACAGTTTAATTCATCATGCAAAAATAAAGACTATAATCATTTGAATAATTATGGTCAGATCTTTGTTTTGTTTTCTGTTAATATTGTTATAGCAGAAAAGTGAAATTTACAAAGTCTACTACAACAAATGAAACTACAATCTAAACAATAAAACGTGAAAAAGAAGCCACATTTCACAATGACAAGCAGACGAACCATGGACGTTTAAAAACAAAAAGAGCAAAATTGAAAACTTACTTTCCAGCATAATATTTGCTATGCAGTGTTAAGGAAAAAATACTGGCATGAACAACAAGACAATCATGATTTACAGTTCACCACATTATCATAAAATTTATTTCACCCACTGCAACTGGTAACACGTTTTAGCTAAATTCATTTGGTGTACTGAAGAGACAATCTTACCAACTTTTAGCAATCTGCAGGCAACCCTGTTCACCAAGCAAAACAACTGTCCTGCCATTGCAGATAAACTCTGATCATTGAGTTTGAATTTTGTAGTTGTGTTGTCATCTCCTTCTACGACAATAGAAAACAACCTTGATTAAAACTAAGTAATATTTAGCCCCCCCCCCCCCAGGGCTACATGTGGCACAAGGCCGGGTTCAATGTGGGTTTCCGAGCCCGTAGGCTCTGCCAAAAATATTCCCTATTAGAACCCGTAAAAACGGGTTCAGGGACCTCTCCGAACGAGACTCTGCCCTTCGGCTGAGCCTGGTCCGAGTTACTCTCTGCCTTCGGGCAGAGAGTTCAACCAAGTAACTCGACATGGGGCCAAGTTACTTGACAAAACTAAGTTACTGCAGATGAGGTGCCCACAATATACAGTGGAAGGGAAAGTAATACGTAAAAAGTCAATGCAAAGTACTAAAATTTAATATTTTAGTGTTGCCTCTTGGCCATTTAAAATCAGAACGACAGTGTAATAGTCTTAAGCTGTTAAAAAAAATAAATAAATAAATAAAAAAAAAAGGTGTGGCTATATTTTCTTTTTCAATATTTTTTTTATCATTGAATATTGCTGCCACATCTGGTATTGCGTTTCTGCTATCTATTTAGAGATTCTTGATAAAATACAAAATATAATCTGCAATGTTATTGGTCCTGACCTGGCATCTTAGTCACTTTCTTACCGCTGTAATGTGGCTTCCCTGTGCCTTTTCTATAAATATTTTCATGGTAATTTTTCAAATGAGCATTCCTCTTGACTTTATGAAATTAAGGACAGTACTAGATTGGTGACAAGGTCTGAACATTTTACAGTTTAAATGGCTTGACGTAACCATGTTCTATTCTATCAGTTTCTTTTCTCGCACTTCTCACTTGTGACCCCCCCCCCCTTGTGGCTTCTTGATTTCTAATTAACTTTTATCTTCAAAAATTTAAATGCAATGACAATCATTATTTTCTGTCTTTTCACTTTCTGTTCTTTTATTGTTCTCTCTCCTTAATAACATTTTCTTTTTTTCATATTCTTTCGTCCCCTTGTGTCTTAGTGATTTTATTGCCTTGATTAAAGTGAAATGATTTTTTTTTTTAAAGTCTGGGCATCTACTTAACTTCCTAGCCATTACGTTTTTAGTACAAGACATAACAAACAGAGGTGTAGAAAGCCATTTTTTGCCATTCCTTCAATATGATGCTGAATCCTAGGTCACCTATACCTCCTCAAGTAATGCTTCTACATCATTATCAATATGCAATGGAAAGATTTCATCACTGAGATTCTCACAACTACAAACATTAACACCACAGCCTCAGATCACAAGATTATGTGATAAAGAATGGAAGATTTTCATCTTCTCAAGATCTTCCTGTTCCAAGAACTAATCCCAGACCAGTGGAATAGTAGAGGTTCATCAGTGGGTATTAAAAGCAGCCAGTAGAAAAACACGATTACACAAAGTCCACCAGGCAAGCTCCTTTATTGAAACAAACTATGAAACAAAAAGTGTTAACATAAAACAGAAACCTTCTGTCTGCCAGATCTTCTCTTGTAACCAATATGACAGGACTTACTTCTTCCATCTTGGTTACACATTAGGTATTAAAAAAAAAAAAAAAAAAAAAAAAATCCTCTTACCCCTTTCCTGTCAAAGTCATGAAATTTAATACTAATGATATATTTAAAAAAGAAAAAGAAAAAAGAAGAGAGAGAGAGGCAATTGACTGAAAGGCAATAAAATTAAAAGTATGAACTTACTTTGCAGCATGAAAGAGTCCGAGACATGTTAAGGAATAATACTGAATTATAAAACATGACCAAAAATTTAGAATTGGCTACTGAAAGATTAACAGAACCAAAGAATTATAGAATGAAGCAAAGCGGAGGCTCCAAGATGGATATCAATCAAAAGATGCAAAGAGAAAAGAAATAATAAAAAGTCAGGAAAAAGGATTTGGATATTGATTAAAGAAAAGTTATGGAAATTCCCCAAACCAAAAATGGAGACAAGATTGATGGGGGAGAGTGGAAAAAATGTTTAGTGGAAGACAAAGAAAGAGAAAGTTGAACATATAAAAAGAGGGAAAAAAAAAAAAAAAAAAAAAAAAAAAAAAATGGAGACAATTCAAAAGAATACCATCATGTCAGGTCGAACAAAACGATTTGTAATGAAAAATTCACAGATGAATATTGCAAAATAAAACAGACACACACATACATATCGAGAGAAACGTTGTGGTATAACCAATACATATTGATGTTTTCATTTTCAATACAAATCCATTGTGGCCATTTCTGGACTTTTGTTCTTTTTCCTTTGAAAAGAACCAATGATAGAAAGTTTTCTTCAAGATGTGGACGATCATGGCTCTACAAAACTTCCTCCCCTTTGTCTTTTTATTTTTCTAAATCCCAGTTCTGCCAACATTTACACAAGATCATTAGGTAAGTTAATCTGCTTTCATCTGTCTTTCTTGCCTTCAATATGTCCTGTGAGAGTTCAATTTTCCAAGCCCTCTTTCCTCATAGATATTTCAAGTGTCTTTTTAATTTTAAATGCCCTCTTTGTTCCCATTTCTCTAAAAATTCATTGTTGCTCACATGTTCAGTCTACGTCATTCTCAGCCTCCTTCTGTAGATGGTTCCATACAATCACCGAGTTAAGCAATGTCAAACCTGGTCAGTACTTAGGTGGGTAACTGTTTGGGAATATCAGGTGCTGTAAGGTAGTGTAATGGATAATGACTTATAATTGTTAATTGGAGAGTTGAGTTCCAAATAAAGCTGGGTTCATTATATTTACTTACGTGTAAATAACCACAAGAAATGTTCGAGTCCACCTCTTCTCTCCACAGCTATGGGTTAATTAGTAAGCCTTGTATGCCTAAAATCATTATTATCATCAACAAAAAAAAAAAATTCTTACAATCTAAAAAAAATATTTTCTGGCTTTAAATAACCTGTGAAGCCATAGAAAATCAATCAACATTTCTCTTGCTTCAAGTCTCTTCTTCATCTGTGAGGAGATTACCCAGCATTCACTGCCATATAGGAGGACTGATATTACATAACAGTTCAGTACACTTTTCTTTGTTTCACTTGCTTCAAATCTCTTCTTCATCGGTGAGGAGATTGTCCAGCATTCACTGCCATATAGGAGGACTGATATTACATGACAGTTCAGTACTCTTTTCTTTGTTTCTCTTGCTTCAAGTCTCTTCTTCATCTGTGAGGAGATTGTCCAGCATTCACTGCCATATAGGAGGACTGATATTACATAACAGTTCAGTACTCTTTTCTTTGTTTCTCTTGCTTCAAGTCTCTTCTTCATCTGTGAGGAGATTGTCCAGCATTCACTGCCATATAGGAGGACTGATATTACATAACAGTTCAGTGCTCTTTTCTTTGTTTCTCTTGCTTCAAGTCTCTTCTTCATCTGTGAGGAGATTGTCCAGCATTCACTGCCATATAGGAGGACTGACATTACATAACAGTTCAGTACTCTTTTCTTTGTTTCTCTTGCTTCAAGTCTCTTCTTCATCTGTGAGGAGATTGTCCAGCATTCACTCCCTTTTAGGAGGACTGACATTACATAACAGTTCAGTACTCTTTTCTTTGTTTCTCTTGCTTCAAGTCTCTTCATCTGTGAGGAGATTGTCCAGCATTCACTGCCATATAGGAGGACTGACATTACATAACAATTCAGTACTCTTTTCTTTGTTTCTCTTGCTTCAAGTCGCTTCTTCATCTGTGAGGAGATTGTCCAGCATTCACTGCCATATAGGAGGACTGACATTACATAACAGTTCAGTACTCTTTTCTTTGTTTCTCTTGCTTCAACTCTCTTCTTCATCTGTGAGGAGATTGTCCAGCATTCACTGCCATATAGGAGGACTGATATTACATAACAGTTCAGTACTCTTTTCTTTGTTTCTCTTGCTTCAAGTCTCTTCTTCATCTGTGAGGAGATTGTCCAGCATTCACTGCCATATAGGAGGACTGACATTACATAACAGTTCAGTACTCTTTTCCTTGTTTCTCTTGCTTCAAGTCTCTTCTTCATCTGTGAGGAGATTGTCCAGCATTCACTGCCATATAGGAGGACTGACATTACATAACAGTTCAGTACTCTTTTCTTTGTTTCTCTTGCTTCAAGTCTCTTCTTCATCCGTGAGGAGATTGTCCAGCATTCACTGCCATATAGGAGGACTGACATTACATAACAGTTCAGTACTCTTTTCTTTGTTTCTCTTGCTTCAAGTCTCTTCTTCATCTGTGAGGAGATTGTCCAGCATTCACTGCCATATAGGAGGACTGACATTACATAACAATTCAGTACTCTTTTCTTTGTTTATCTTGCTTCAAGTCTCTTCATCTGTGAGGAGATTGTCCAGCATTCACTGCCATATAGGAGGACTGACATTACATAACAGTTCAGTACACTTTTCTTTGTTTCTCTTGCTTCAAGTCTCTTCTTCATCTGTGAGGAGATTGTCCAGCATTCACTGCCATATAGGAGGACTGACATTACATAACAGTTCAGTACTCTTTTCTTTGTTTCTCTTGCTTCAAGTCTCTTCTTCATCTGTGAGGAGATTGTCCAGCATTCACTGCCATATAGGAGGACTGACATTACATAACAATTCAGTACTCTTTTCTTTGTTTCTCTTGCTTCAAGTCGCTTCTTCATCTGTGAGGAGATTGGCAAGCATTCACTCCCTTTTAGGAGGACTGACATTACATAACAGTTCAGTACTCTTTTCTTTGTTTCTCTTGCTTCAAGTCTCTTCTTCATCTGTGAGGAGATTGTCCAGCATTCACTGCCATATAGGAGGACTGATATTACATAACAGTTCAGTACTCGTTTCTTTGTTTCTCTTGCTTCAAGTCTCCTCTTCATCTGTGACGAGATTGTCCAGCATTCACTGCCATATAGGAGGACTGATATTACATAACAGTTCAGTACTCTTTTCTTTGTTTCTCTTGCTTCAAGTCTCTTCTTCATCGGTGAGGAGATTGTCCAGCATTCACTGCCATATAGGAGGACTGACATTACATAACAGTTCAGTACACTTTTCTTTGTTTCTCTTGCTTCAAATCTCTTCTTCAACTGTGAGGAGATTGTCCAGCATTCACTGCCATATAGGAGGACTGATATTACATAACAGTTCAGTACACTTTTCTTTGTTTCTCTTGCTTCAAGTCTCCTCTTCATCTGTGAGGAGATTGTCCAGCATTAACTGCCATATAGGAGGACTGACATTACATAACAATTCAGTACTCTTTTCTTTGTTTCTCTTGCTTCAAGTCTCTTCTTCATCTGTGAGGAGATTGTCCAGCATTCACTCCCTTTTAGGAGGACTGACATTACATAACAGTTCAGTACTCTTTTCTTTGTTTCTCTTGCTTCAAGTCTCTTCTTCATCTGTGAGGAGATTGTCCAGCATTCACTCCCTTTTAGGAGGACTGACATTACATAACAGTTCAGTACTCTTTTCTTTGTTTCTCTTGCTTCAAGTCTCTTCTTCATCTGTGAGGAGATTGTCCAGCATTCACTCCCTTTTAGGAGGACTGACATTACATAACAGTTCAGTACTCTTTTCTTTGTTTCTCTTGCTTCAAGTCTCTTCTTCATCTGTGAGGAGATTGTCCAGCATTCACTGCCATATAGGAGGACTGACATTACATAACAGTTCAGTACTCTTTTCTTTGTTTATCTTGCTTCAAGTCTCTTCTTCATCTGTGAGGAGATTGTCCAGCATTCACTGCCATATAGGAGGACTGACATTACATAACAATTCAGTACTCTTTTCTTTGTTTCTCTTGCTTCAAGTCGCTTCTTCATCTGTGAGGAGATTGTCCAGCATTCACTGCCATATAGGAGGACTGACATTACATAACAGTTCAGTACTCTTTTCTTTGTTTCTCTTGCTTCAAGTCTCTTCTTCATCTGTGAGGAGATTGTCCAGCATTCACTGCCATATAGGAGGACTGATATTACATAACAGTTCAGTACTCTTTTCTTTGTTTCTCTTGCTTCAAGTCTCTTCTTCATCTGTGAGGAGATTGTCCAGCATTCACTGCCATATAGGAGGACTGACATTACATAACAGTTCAGTACTCTTTTCCTTGTTTCTCTTGCTTCAAGTCTCTTCTTCATCTGTGAGGAGATTGTCCAGCATTCACTGCCATATAGGAGGACTGACATTACATAACAGTTCAGTACTCTTTTCTTTGTTTCTCTTGCTTCAAGTCTCTTCTTCATCCGTGAGGAGATTGTCCAGCATTCACTGCCATATAGGAGGACTGACATTACATAACAGTTCAGTACTCTTTTCTTTGTTTCTCTTGCTTCAAGTCTCTTCTTCATCTGTGAGGAGATTGTCCAGCATTCACTGCCATATAGGAGGACTGACATTACATAACAATTCAGTACTCTTTTCTTTGTTTATCTTGCTTCAAGTCTCTTCATCTGTGAGGAGATTGTCCAGCATTCACTGCCATATAGGAGGACTGACATTACATAACAGTTCAGTACACTTTTCTTTGTTTCTCTTGCTTCAAGTCTCTTCTTCATCTGTGAGGAGATTGTCCAGCATTCACTGCCATATAGGAGGACTGACATTACATAACAGTTCAGTACTCTTTTCTTTGTTTCTCTTGCTTCAAGTCTCTTCTTCATCTGTGAGGAGATTGTCCAGCATTCACTGCCATATAGGAGGACTGACATTACATAACAGTTCAGTACTCTTTTCTTTGTTTCTCTTGCTTCAAGTCGCTTCTTCATCTGTGAGGAGATTGGCAAGCATTCACTCCCTTTTAGGAGGACTGACATTACATAACAGTTCAGTACTCTTTTCTTTGTTTATCTTGCTTCAAGTCTCTTCTTCATCTGTGAGGAGATTGTCCAGCATTCACTCCCTTTTAGGAGGACTGACATTACATAACAGTTCAGTACTCTTTTCTTTGTTTCTCTTGCTTCAAGTCTCTTCTTCATCTGTGAGGAGATTGTCCAGCATTCACTCCCTTTTAGGAGGACTGACATTACATAACAGTTCAGTACTCTTTTCTTTGTTTCTCTTGCTTCAAGTCTCTTCTTCATCTGTGAGGAGATTGTCCAGCATTCACTCCCTTTTAGGAGGACTGACATTACATAACAGTTCAGTACTCTTTTCTTTGTTTCTCTTGCTTCAAGTCTCTTCTTCATCTGTGAGGAGATTGTCCAGCATTCACTGCCATATAGGAGGACTGACATTACATAACAGTTCAGTACTCTTTTCTTTGTTTATCTTGCTTCAAGTCTCTTCTTCATCTGTGAGGAGATTGTCCAGCATTCACTGCCATATAGGAGGACTGACATTACATAACAATTCAGTACTCTTTTCTTTGTTTCTCTTGCTTCAAGTCGCTTCTTCATCTGTGAGGAGATTGTCCAGCATTCACTGCCATATAGGAGGACTGACATTACATAACAGTTCAGTACTCTTTTCTTTGTTTCTCTTGCTTCAAGTCGCTTCTTCATCTGTGAGGAGATTGTCCAGCATTCACTGCCATATAGGAGGACTGACATTACATAACAGTTCAGTACTCTTTTCTTTGTTTCTCTTGCTTCAAGTCTCTTCTTCATCTGTGAGGAGATTGTCCAGCATTCACTGCCATATAGGAGGACTGATATTACATAACAGTTCAGTACTCTTTTCTTTGTTTCTCTTGCTTCAAGTCTCTTCTTCATCTGTGAGGAGATTGTCCAGCATTCACTGCCATATAGGAGGACTGACATTACATAACAGTTCAGTACTCTTTTCCTTGTTTCTCTTGCTTCAAGTCTCTTCTTCATCTGTGAGGAGATTGTCCAGCATTCACTGCCATATAGGAGGACTGACATTACATAACAGTTCAGTACTCTTTTCTTTGTTTCTCTTGCTTCAAGTCTCTTCTTCATCCGTGAGGAGATTGTCCAGCATTCACTGCCATATAGGAGGACTGACATTACATAACAGTTCAGTACTCTTTTCTTTGTTTCTCTTGCTTCAAGTCTCTTCTTCATCTGTGAGGAGATTGTCCAGCATTCACTGCCATATAGGAGGACTGACATTACATAACAATTCAGTACTCTTTTCTTTGTTTATCTTGCTTCAAGTCTCTTCATCTGTGAGGAGATTGTCCAGCATTCACTGCCATATAGGAGGACTGACATTACATAACAGTTCAGTACACTTTTCTTTGTTTCTCTTGCTTCAAGTCTCTTCTTCATCTGTGAGGAGATTGTCCAGCATTCACTGCCATATAGGAGGACTGACATTACATAACAGTTCAGTACTCTTTTCTTTGTTTCTCTTGCTTCAAGTCTCTTCTTCATCTGTGAGGAGATTGTCCAGCATTCACTGCCATATAGGAGGACTGACATTACATAACAGTTCAGTACTCTTTTCTTTGTTTCTCTTGCTTCAAGTCGCTTCTTCATCTGTGAGGAGATTGGCAAGCATTCACTCCCTTTTAGGAGGACTGACATTACATAACAGTTCAGTACTCTTTTCTTTGTTTATCTTGCTTCAAGTCTCTTCTTCATCTGTGAGGAGATTGTCCAGCATTCACTGCCATATAGGAGGACTGATATTACATAACAGTTCAGTACTCGTTTCTTTGTTTCTCTTGCTTCAAGTCTCCTCTTCATCTGTGACGAGATTGTCCAGCATTCACTGCCATATAGGAGGACTGATATTACATAACAGTTCAGTACTCTTTTCTTTGTTTCTCTTGCTTCAAGTCTCTTCTTCATCGGTGAGGAGATTGTCCAGCATTCACTGCCATATAGGAGGACTGACATTACATAACAGTTCAGTACACTTTTCAGTTTCTAATTTTTCTGTTTCTTAATATGGTCTCCATTTATCCTCAGAGATCTTAAGGCATTTTTCCTCACATACAGTTTTGTCTTTCTTTCATTCTAACCCGAGGAAACCAGAGAGCAAATGTTTTTTGGTGAAACATGCCATTAATAAATTTTCCAAATTGTCTCATCATCTTCAGACATGTGTTAAGAAATACAGACAATTTCCATCTAAATGTCTGGGATGAGGAGTTATCATTATTTATATGCAGACTATTGTCCTCATCTTTGTTGCTGTTCACTCCAGCCTTCATCAGGTTATTGTCAATTCCAGTAAGCTTAAGAAAATCTTTAACTGAACCCTTTTATTTAATCATATTTTCATTCAATCTAGTTCTTATTTTAGTACTGCTCAGTTATTGCACGCTCTGTTTATAGTGAATTCAAGTACATACTGCCCAGCCCATGGATTGAACTTGCAATTCACAACCAAATACCAAATTCACAACCCAACACTAATTTCACTTCCAGAACCGGAAACATTAAGCCTAACCCTGCCTTCCGAGTGCTGCTGCTTATCATGCTGTCACTTCCTTATTTATTAATGGCTGCCATATCATATTTATTTATCCGCTACACCTACTAAGAAGGTTCTCATAGCCTAGCATATGTGCTGATTCTTTCAGACATCTGACTCTCCAGTGTTTTTCTCTGTCCAGTATTTTTACACGGCCGATGAATACCCTTTTCCTTCCATACATGATCAGCCATTCCTGATTTCATGGTCTCAGCTTTATTTATGAATTTTTTATGTTTCTCCAAACTTACTTGAGAAAAAAGTTTAAATATCAGTGGAAAAGTCAGAAAACTTGGGATTATCAGATTAAAGTCATTAAAAATAATAATATTAGGACAAAAAATAAACTTCAAGATTTTATAAGATTAAAAGGAATACAATGAAGAAGACAAAAAATAATTAAAAAATTCTAAGAATTGAAACCAAGAATTAAAAAAAAACAAAAACAAAAAAAATTGATTAGTTAGAAAAAAGAAAATAATAGGTAGATTAAGTAATTTGAAAGATTAACTGATTAGTAGAACTGAAGAGTTATAAACCAGATTAAAGCCAGTAAAATATTGAGAGATAGCAGATTAAAAGTGACTCATGCCAAAAAGTAAGCCCTTCTCCACATGCAACGTAATTCTTGCCATGCAATATGTTGTTAAAAAACATTTGGAAAGTTCAAGAATTCTTAAATTCATGAATTAGTTTGGCTTTGAAATAATTACTTTTCTGACCTGTTAGAAAATGAAAAATGGAAAAAACGGAAAAAAAAAAAAAGAAAAGATTATCATTGAATTTTGCTCCCTCAGATCTTATGCTATGGTTGTGAAAAAGGGGAGCTAATTTTTGTTTTGGCTCTCAAGCTTTTTTTTATTAATGTACAAATAAAAAAAAAAAGGTAAGGAAGAAGACTTAATAATTAACATTTATTTCCCTCAACTCCCCCTCATTATAGCACAAATTCACACCTCAAAACATTAAAAACAAAAACACATTACAAGTTGAGAATCTTTTATCCAAAATTCTTGGAATTGGAACTGCTTCGGTTTTCAGATTTCTTTGGATTTTGGAATACAAGGTATTTAATTTGTATATAGCATCTATAAAATGGGGCAGCTTGGGAATGGAACTCGAGCATAAATACAATATCCCTTTCCATTTCATAACACATCTTATACATATACCCTGAAGGTAGTGTTATATAAATAACATATACCCTGAAGGTAGTTTTAAACAAAATTTAATAAATTTTGTGTACATACAGATACAGGTAGCGACACTAATCATGTAATGCTCACACAAATTTTTAAATGGTAAAAATAAAGATTTCACATAAAAATATGGTTTTGTATTTTCTGTATGTGTACAAAAAAATACATGAGCACTACATATTGAATAATATCTTTACTGAGCATGAAACACCTGGTAAGTAATCCATGAACAAAGGTGTTGCTGTGACAATCGCTAACAAAAATCTGGCACCAACGTAGGCCACATAGCTGGGCTAGGGAGACCCCACTCAGAGCAGATGAACTTGACTTAGTTTATTTAATGGCATCATTCCACATGGCTCATTTAATACTGAAATTTAATTTTTTTAATTCCTCCCAAAAATGTTTTGCTGGTAATTTTTTTAATGTATTTTTATATTTTCATGTTTTGTTCCCCCTTTTTTGGGGGGGGGCGGTTTCACACTTTGCCCATAGCTGGGCAAAGTGTGAACAGGTGCTATCACCATAGGTCAGATTCCACACTCCTCAAAACCTCCCAATTGGAGGCCTTGTTGCCGGATATAGTTTATCATTATAGCTAGGACAAATTGTTCGACCGAATAATATTGGAAGATAAATAAATATTGAAAAAGAAAAGAAAACATAATGGCAAAATGAATCTTGTCAAAAAATAATAATGAAGGAAAAAAAAGTATAAACAAAAAATATTATTGATATTTTTTGTACATGTCTGCAATACATGTCAAGAATTCCATGAAAGCGTGTGATAGCATAAAAAGTTTGGGGACCCCGGGTCTAGATATGGAATTTCAGTGAGTTGATGTGCGGTCAGTGATGAGTGTAAAAAAAAAAAATAAAAAAAAAATGAAAAGTAATTTCATTCCAATCCAAAAGTCAAGAAATCAAAGACAATAAAAGAAGGAAAATATGTTGTGATGGTAGAAAGGAAAAAAGATACGAGTTCGTAATGGCTTGGAGTTCAGCTGTTTTGATGTAGGCGTTCTTGGCCAAGTCATAGGCTTTACAAGTTCGAAAACAGGTAGCTAAAATGAAGAAAAAAAAATTTATTTAAAAAACATTTCTGATTAGACAAAAGTTATTACAGTTATTTTGATAAAATTAGTATGTAAAGAAAATTTAATACTTTCTCTTTATAAAGATACAATTCTTTCTGTTGTGAAATAATTAGTTTTTCTTCCAGGTTTCTTTAAATGAGGTCACATTTTAGTGATGACTGCCTTCTTTTTCTGCATTTTATGTTTATGTTTTGGAACTTGTTGTGCTTCGAGTTGTTTGTTCTTACGTATATCAAAAGAGGACCCACATCAATTTGGTGGGCTTAAAATAAAATTTGAGATTATTTCTCACAAAAGATTTCCATGTTGAAAATTTCAGTGGATGAAATACCAGAGAAATTCATTTAAAAATTTTTTTTTAAAATTACACCTTATTAGTACAATGTTTCCAACAACCCAAAAGCATGGGAAAATCTAAAACAAGGTGCTCTTGAAATTTGAATTTGTTGGCCGCCTGCCCACCCTCATCAAATTGTTTCATCAATGGACATTTCACAGTTTCTAGGCGAGTTTAAATCTTTTCCCCATATTTTTTGTTTATTCTAAAGTTGTATAAAGTAAATTACTTATTGTGTAAGTCAATAGGCATTATAAAATAAACTAGAATTAAATTTTACACACTAGTATTTGTCAATGGGAAAAAAAAAAGAAGAAAAGTTGTGTAAGTCAAAAATGAAATAAGTATTGTAATTTTGAAGTGTGTGTATATGCATATACTTATAATTTATTTTTATAAATCTCGCATTTGTAAAATATTGTAATTTTAAAAATGACTATTAAAATTTTACATTTACTAATTAACTAATTTTGGGGATTAGCTCCTAATTTCATGGATTAAGTTAAATCGAACATTTTCTTAAATTATTTTTAATTAGTCTCGATAAATTTTATAAAAAATAAAACAATAAAAGGATATTTTTTCAGTTGAATTATTGTGTCTGTAAAGATTAGATATAATTTTTTTTAAATGGATATTTCTGGGAAGATATTTTTTCACTTTTCTACCAAATTTATTTCGAATAATTAATTTTTGGTAATTAGTAAATATTACTTTTTTAATTTTGAAAGTAGATTTTTTATTTTATAGTTTTTTTTTTGTTTTTTTTTTACTCTAAATCATATTTTTAAATTTTAATTAACAGTAACACCTAATTCAACAATAATAATTCAAGAGCAAACATTGCCATTCAAAAAAAGAATGTAACTTTAAAATTTGCAGTTGATTTATTTTTACATAAATTTTTGATTGTTGTATTTTTTCTTTATAAAGTGAAATCCTAAATTTATAAAATTTAAGACATTGATTTATTTTTTAAGGGCTTTTCATGTCTGGAGATTAGGTTTTTAAATTTACAATGATGAATAGTTAAAATCTTCCTTTTAATGGATGATCAACTAAATTGTCCCCGAGAGATTGTTTAATCTGTAAGTGAAAAGAGGCAGGCCAAAGACGAAGACCCCCAAATCCTTGCAATGTACAAAAAGATTGTTACAGATTCAGTTAAAAACACTGTGATGAAAAGAATGTGGAAATCAGTGGGTTGTTTTGTGGGGAGGGGGAGTTAATGGGTTGGCAGTAACACCCAGTAATCTGAGTGCAGTTCTGGTGAGGCCTCGTCTATTTCATAGCCCCACTTCTGTAACTTTTAAGGGCCATGAGGGGGTTAAATTAAAAATTGAGTTTTAAGGCTTTAAAATAATAAACATTTGTTTGAAAAATTGACTCTGGATTTCTTTTGTACAACAAATTTCAAAGTTTTGATGGTGTCAGTCGTTTTTGGGAAAGTCAAAAATTGTATAAATTTACAACATTTTCAGAAAAAACAAATACATTTATGAGAAAGATTTTTAATATTATAGACAAAATAAGGTTTTGTTGAATTCCTTATCCAAAAATGACTAAAATTTCAAAGTTTCAGGCTTGTAATCTCACCGGATTCTATTTTATTTTTTTGTTTTTTTCAAGTTCAAAAAGGTATATTTTTCAAGTTCAAAAAGGTATATTTTTCAAGTTCAAAAAGGTATATTTTTCAAGTTCAAAAAGGTATATTTTTCAAGTTCAAAAAGGTATATTTTTCAAGTTCAAAAAGGTATATTTTTCAAGTTCAAAAAGGTATATTTTTCAAGTTCAAAAAGGTATATTTTTCAAGTTCAAAAAGGTATATTTTTCAAGTTCAAAAAGGTATATTTTTCAAGTTCAAAAAGGTATATTTTTCAAGTTCAAAAAGGTATATTTTTCAAGTTCAAAAAGGTATATTTTTCAAGTTCAAAAAGGTATATTTTTCAAGTTCAAAAAGGTATATTTTTCAAGTTCAAAAAGGTATATTTTTCAAGTTCAAAAAGGTATATTTTTCAAGTTCAAAAAGGTATATTTTCTTACCTTTTTTTGCCCTACTATCAAATTTTGTTTCAGCCTGTACTTATATGGTGAAATAAGAGTTGTTTTACTGATGTACTCCTGTGAAAAAAAATTAGCTTAATCTCTAAGTTAATATGAGATATATTATGAAGTTTCAATGACTTAACTGTAGAATTGAAGAACGATCAAATTTACCATCCTGTGGTATTTTCACACTGTTTATAGGATGGAATGTGATGATCAACCGTTTTCTAATAATTAATTCCATTAGTATTATTTCTCTTTTATTTCTTAATGAGATTTGCATTTATAATGATTCCTTTCTTCTATGAAACCTGCATCTCGATATATAAAAACTGTTAAAATGGATTTCTGGCCCAATCGCACTCAAAACAGAAAATCTGACAAACTTTGAATGGTCATAACTCAATTGCTAATCAAGTTGGCAAGATAAATTGGGTACCATTTTTTGTTTCATCAACGTCTATATGCCTACATGAAAAGCTTTCAGATATATTGAAAATAAAAAATATAGTTTGGAATATCTAGTAAGATAGATTCTGGCAAGAAAAATAGTCTAACATGACAAAGTGAACCAATAGCAGCAAACCTAGAAATTGATTCAAATATTTCCACTTCATATCAGCAGAAAACATTAGCTGGAGAAGGTGCTACAAGTCAGTCTTCTGGAGGTTAGCATCAGCCATACTGATGAAAGGCAAACAAAAGGTTCTCTCAGACAATTAAAAGAGAGTAGGTTTGTTTTGTAGGCATTAAAATTACCCAATAACTGATTTAATGTCATTTTTAAGATCAGCTGCCAATTTGACATCATCGAAATGATCAGACTTAGCAGTAAGACAGGAGTAAATAACTGTGTCATCATCAGCTTATATTTTGAGTGGAGAACTGATGACATCAGGAAGGTTGTTGGTGAAAATTAGAAGTAGGTCCAAAGATAGAGCCCTGGGGAACTGTGGTGAAATAAAAAGAAAACAGCAACCAGCGAGTAAATTCAAGCTCTCCCAACTGGTATTCCAACCTCGAGTCGTTCCTTCTTGAGTTCTGTCTCAAAATTGCACTAACAGACTTTTCCAGTCGCCAGCCGTGAACGTCGCTCCAAGCATCCCCACTGGGAAAAACTAGTTGCTTTTATATCTGTCCATATACCCATAATCCCTTGCGTCTTCATGTGATCCCATAATTCATTGCGTCTCTGTCCCATAATGCATTGCATATTCACTGCATAAAAAGGCAATGCAAGTCCCCCCTTATTCTTTTACGTTATCTGGCCGAGGACGGATTACGGCAGAGCGGTAAGTGCTTTTTTTTTCTCTCCTTCATTTCAACTGCAGTAGCCCTACATGCTAAGCAAATACGGGCTCTTTTTTGGCGGGGAAAAGGCAAGTCGCAACCAGTTGTGATCGTCCCAGGTTCTGCCTCATCATGTCTGCCACAGGAACACCAACATTAATATTTTTAAAAAATTAGAACAGTAGCCATTCAACGCAAACTTCATTTTGTGATTTGATTCAATCTTTCGATTGAATCAGATCAAAAGTTTGTCCAGAAATACCTAGTGGTGGTTCATGGTTAAAATTAGTGGGGGGTGCTGCTTCAGAAAATTTTTAACCAACTGTGAAAACTTAAGCTGTTAAAGTTCACTTACTGCCACAGAATTTATTTCTTGGGGATTCAAGGAGGTCAGGGTTAAATTATTAACATTTTCTATACAATAAAACAACTCCCACCCAAAAAAAACAATGAATTAAATAGAATAGCTAGAGGCATGATAGTCATCTACAGTTTATAACATTCAAGAATATGGTACATGATTTTAAGCACAACACGAGCTGAGTCAAAAATAAAGACTACCTTATGCACCGACAACAGGGTTGGCAATGCGTGAGAGACAGTTCTCTTTAACCAGCATTCAGCTTCTTTCCTCTCAGACATGTGCACATGTGTCAAAGACTGCATTACTGGAACTGTGAAATACACAGTTCCATACAAGGATTTTTGTAATTTTCATGAATGAGGGGATGACTACGGATATTAAGCTTAAGGATTATATAATTTACAAGTATAAAGAAAGAATTAAATAAAAAATAAAAAAAAACTTATTATATTGAATATTATCAATAATACTGAGTAAGAATAGGCGGTGCTGTAGTAATGTAGTGCCTATACACGAGCTGCCACTGGAAATACCATAACCTTTTAACTAGTGAAGAACACCAGCATACCAAACCTTGTCAAATACCTTAAAGATATCCAAAGAAACAGCCCAAGTATCACCCTTCTTATCTAAAGCTTACAAGACTCTTTCAGCAATAACTGTTAACACATCAGCAATTGACCTACAGAAGCATAAGCTTGTTTGAAAGATGACCGTATGAGGTGAGATGTTTGACTAATTCAGAGTTCATTAAAGCATCTTAGGATTTTTCCAAAAAGAAGGAAGAATAGGTGAACAGAAGGGTCAGAGGATTCACCAGAGTTCGGAAAAAACAGGAACTATAGAAAAGGTTTTCTAACAAGCAGGAAAGCAGCAAGCAGCAAGGCATTTGTTGTAGAATTTAGAGAGAACAGGCGCCATTTCAGGAGCTCATTTCTGTAGAACTTTTGAATCGAGGACTTTGCCAAAAAGAAGTAGAAATCTAATAGGAGAGTAGGAGGGTCAGAGGATTCACCAGAGTTCTGAAAAAACAGGAACTATAGAAAAGGTTTTCTAACAAACAGGAAAGCAGGAAGCAGCAAAAGGTATGCAAAGTTTAGAGAGAACAGGAGCTCATTTCTTTAGAACTATTGTCGAGATGGTCTGCATATTTTGTGGGGATCCAGTTTAGAGATGGTAGCAGAAACCACGGATGGAGTTCTATGCATATCGCTTAGTACAGACTCGGTTCTAATTGGAAAGTCAGACAATGAGTCTCCAAAAGCATCAAGAGTCGAATTGGAAGAGAATTTACGAGCAAAGCATTCTATTTAATTAGAAGATGAAGATAACACCTCAAATTGAGTGAAACGATAGAGGACTTACCCTCATTTATTACAGAGCTGCCAGTTCTGTCAAGAACCAAATTTCTTGGTTATTTATCTGCCAGTGAACAAAGCCTCTTTGAGGACATGTTTACAACAATTATTATGAGTGGACACAAAGGGGCATCTGTTGTGATCAGGTTAGTACGGCCGTAAATCGTGCTTCTTGTGGGTTATAGGAAAGACAGGTGTGAATCAAGAGAAAGATTGTGGTTTAACCCGATATTTCTGAGATGGCACAAAAGCATCAATGTCAGCTTTTACCCAAGAAGAAACCTCAGTGGCACAATTCTTAATACGAGGATATAAATTTCACCCCCAAGAAGCAGCATGAAGAAAGTCACAAAATGAATCCCAATTAGTACGCTGGTAAACTAAAGAAATCTTGCCAATAATGGGTTCGTGTCTAAAAGATAAGTAACAAAAAAAAAATCAACAGATACTACAGCATAATCCAAATTGCCAAGAGGACAGAATTGTGATGCTTGACAAGAGCCAAGAGAGGAGGTAAGGAATAAATCAAATAAAAAAGAATGTTGATCAGATTTATTTGGAAAACGAGGAGGGAAATCCACTATTTGACTGAAGGTCTGAACAATGGAAAAATTATAATGGCAATATTAGTAACATTAAAATGCTTAAGCCACTTGACGTGATGAGCATTGACATTAGCAAACACAAAAATATTTGCAAATATAGAGAGAAAAAGAAGAGCCATTTCTATTCTGTTAGATATTTTGTTTAATATTTTAAAGTTCTGAGAAGGAGGAGAGAGATATCGGAAAAGCTAACAGAGTGCAATAAAGAAAAGCGAAAACGCATGAAAGAATCATCCAGATTCAAGATATTATTCCGTTGCTATTGGACAATTTTCCTGCATGTAAACACCAAAGGCCATGCGTATGTATCTCAGAATCTTTTTGACGATGAGGCAGATAGCCTGGAAGAGAGAATTTATTGGTAGCAATAGAAGAGTTTAGTTTCACAACGTGCTAAGGTACCTGGAGAGTGTTTTAAGAGAAAAGATTCTACACAACAGAAATATCCGACAAATATTGGAGAAAGAAAGGTTGGGGGGGGGGGTTCAATGATATTTTTTTGTTTCATTCATATTTCTTTTAATTGTAACTGTCACAAGGAGATATATTTGGCATGTATTTTCCAATTACAATCTTCGAAAAATTAATTGCAATGTCAAATGTTGTCTTCGGTTTCCTTCTTTTTTTAGTCCTCAGTTTCTTTTACTCTTAGTAATCCCTTTGATAGCATTTTAATCAATGGGGTCAGTAAAAAAAAGATTTTGTGTGCCAACAATAAGTACAATCTCAAATTCATGTTCAAAAAGTCCAAAAGGCAAAGTGGTTGTAAATAGTCCAGCAGATACCAAAAACAGGGTAAAAAATCCAACCTTCCAACAGAGACAGAGTAAACACACTTTTGCTCACCAAAAATTGTTCCTCCCACCTCATTAATCAAAACAATGACTTTTATTCAGAGCAATTTTTCTGATTGGTCAAATAAATTCTATTTCTCTGAAATGCCAAGAAATCAGAGTTAAAGCATGAAGTTTTGAAGTTCTGCAGAATTTGTGATTTGAATAATTCAACTTAATTGAAGTTCCACGGAGTTTGTGATATGAAGAACTCATTTTTTGGCCTGAATTGTAATTTCGGCCTAAATCGGTCCTTTGGCCCGAATTGGAATTTCGGACCAAATCGGCCCGAACTGGAATTTCGGACCAAATCGGCCCGAACTGGAATTTCGGACCAAATCGGCCCGAACTGGAATTTCGGACCAAATCGGCCCGAACTGGAATTTCGGACCAAATCGGCCCGAACTGGAATTTCGGACCAAATCGGCCCGAATTGGAATTTCGGACCAAATTGGAATTTCGGACCAAATCGGAATTTCGGACCAAATCGGCCCTTTGGCCCAAATTGGAATTTCGGACCAAATCGGCCCTTTGGCCCAAATTGGAATTTCGGACCAAATCGGCCCTTTGGCCCAAATTGAACATAGCCTGAATCAGAGTTAAAGTGAGCTTTTGAAGTTCCATAGAATGAATTCTAATTTATTTCTTCAAAATTATCATTGCTGCCGGACCAGAGGTCCTTTTAGTTTTAGGATCGAGGCCCAATTAGCCGTCTGCAGGAGAAATCTTGAAAGTTTGTATGGTGTGAGGCTTTTAAGCTAGTTTTGAATAAAGGAAAAGTTCTCATCTACAGGGGTTGGACAAAATAATTGAAACACTTGTTAAATTAAAAGAAAATTTATTTAATATGGAGTTGGTCCTCCTTTAGCCTCACATACAGCTTCAATACGTCTAGGAATGGAATCATACAGCTTCCTGACTTCATCCAGAGGAATTTTCAGCCATTCTTCCATTAACACCTGCTCCAGCTCTTTAAGACACAATGGTCGAGGATAGCGGCTCCTAACTTGTTGCTCTAAAATGCACCACAAATGTTTAATAATATTGATATCTGGAGATTGGGAAGGCCACTCCATGTGTTCTAGCTCACTTTCATGCTCTTCATACCAATTCTTAACCACTCGAGTGGTATGTATTGGAGCATTATCGCCTTGGAAGATACAGTCACCATCAGGGAATAAAGTCTGGGCCATTGGATGAACACGATCTCTCAAAATGTTCAGGTAATCTTTGCTGTTGATTCTACCATGCAGGGCAACTATTGGACTGAGACATTTCCATGATATGGCGGCCCAAACTATCACTGATCCACCTCCATGCTTCACTGTTGGAAGAAGGCAGTCAGGGTTGTAAGCTTCTTTGGGCTGCCTCCACACATAAACTCGCCCTGAAGTTGAGAAAAGAGAAAAACTGGACTCGTCTGAGAATATGACTTGCTTCCATTGGTCTACAGACCAGGCATTGTGATCTCTGCACCACTTCAACCTCTTCTGAATGTTGCGAGTGGGGAGAAGAGGTTTCCTTACGGCGACTCTTCCATGATATGCAGCCTTATGGAGCTCACGACGAACAGTTTTAGTAGAAATTGGACTATTCAGATGATTATTCAACTCAGCAGTCACTTTGGCCACTGTAGTCCGATGATTTTTTGCTACATTGTGTTTCAATGCATGTCAGTTCCTGTCAGTAAGTTTGCAAGTCTGGCCCAAATTGCTAGTTTCTAGAGGTTTTGCCCTGTTTCTCAAATTGCATCATAGTTCTTGATACGGTAGCTCTTGAAAAACCAAACAATTCAGCAACCTCAGTGATCAAGACTCCTGCCATGCAAGCTCCAACAATTTGCCCTTTTTCTAACTCAGAGAGGTCACGCATTTAGCTTAAATTTTACTAAATTCTAAAAATAAATAAGACAATGACAGTAAATTAGATAAATAAACATATTTACAATAGATATATTCACCAATTACGAAGTTTTAGTTAAAGTTCTCAATATATTAGGTCTTTGAAATATAGGAGTGGAATTTGCACCTGTTCCAATTATTTTGTTCAACCCCTGTATATATTGTATTTTCCTGCTTCTAAGCACAACAAAAAACAAAGAAAATATTGCTAACCATTACATAAGGTGTTTATAGTGCCTTTTGTACTATGATGTGTTGTGGAAACACCGGTTCACCTACAACCACCAAAGTTAAGCAACATCAAGCCTGGTCAGTACCAAGGTGGGTGACCACTTGGAAATACCAGGTGCTGTAAGCTTGGATGTGCAGGTGGTGTAATAGATAACAATTCAGAATTGAAAATCGAAGCAAGGTTTCAATTCTATGTTCATTATATTCACTTATGTGCAAATACCCTTGGTAAAGTTATGAATCAACTTCTACTCCCCCAGCTATCGGTTAATTAGAAGAACTTGTATCAGTTAATCATTATTATCTCCAAAAAATTATCACAATCTAAAAATATTTTCTGGCTTGAACTATCCTACAGAAGGTTGATAATCTATAAAAAAAACAAATCAATCATTCAAACTTTGATGTGCAGCCTTCTGTTGTTCTTATCAGCGTGTCATCAAAGAAATTAAAGATAAAAATATACGACATCAGCAAAGAATATTTACTTACCAGCCTTAGAATACTCTTCAATTGCTCCTTCTAAGTCGGGTTTCCACTTGAATAAGGAAGTCTTTTGACTGAAAAATTAAAAATAAACATTTCAGTGCTTCTCGTCCAGCTGGTAAGAAATACCGACAAAATTATTATATGTTCATATATTTTAGCTGCAATAAAACAATGTATAATTTCCAGGTGTCAAAGAATAGGTTTCAACAACATCTATTCTCAATTAAGTGTTTGATTTAATAATTTATGCAGGTGTAGATAGTTTTGGACTAAATCTAAAAATTGACAAAATATTCCAGTCAAAAATGTACAGATATGGATAATGAAGAAGAGCCTTAAGTAAAAACAAGATAATCAAGAGTTGATTAGAATTTTTCAATAGAATTTTAGAAACATCAAAAATGTAATCCTGCAAAACTGATTGGAATAAACTAAATATCAACTTTGATTTTGCCCGATTCTTGATATGCTCCATATTTCCAAAGACTGAAATGATGCAGGTGTAGGTGTTTTCCAATTCCCCAGTTTAGATATGGTAGCAGAATACCAATTTTAAAGCCACTCAGTCAGCTATGTGCCATGCATGATACACGCTTAGGTGATCATGTATCTTTCGATACATGATTGACGAGGAAGATGTTTTCCCCACAGTAGGTTACCATTTCTTTCTGCAGTAGACCAGTTGCCATCCAAGGCTATAGAACCTGGTCTATCCTATTTACCCATAGCTGGGGGGAAAAGAGGAGGATTCATACCCTTCCCAAGGATATTAGCATGTAAGTGAATGGATTCAATTAGAATTTGGCTATCCGATTCCTCAATGTGAGCCGCTACCCGTTACTCCACAGCCACTAAAAGCCACTCCTAACTTTTAAGTAGAAATGTGTTATATTCAAGGTATAGTTGCAAGAGTAACTAACAAATAAACAATAATGTATTGCTGGTGAGGTAGAAAGACAAGGAGACAAAACATGTCAAAATAAAATCAACTGTATTACAAATGTATACATCGATCAAGGTGGAATGTCTCTTGTAGGCTAGTGAGACAATGCTTGTGAGCAAAGAAGTGAGATCTCAAAGATAGAAGAGTTGGTTGCGTACTGGCCAGTTGACAGAGTTCACTGTGGACTGCCTTGAGCGTAACTGAACTGGGTCCTTTAAGCACCCAGGGTGGGTACATGACTGAGCATTTTTGTTACATCTTTGCTTTAGCAGCAACATTCATGACTGGCTCTGACATTAAATTGTAATTTTTTTTTTTTTTTTATTTCATTCATTTTGTGAGCTGGAACGCCATTCTTGGAGTCCCTGCACAGATAGCAACATTTTTATTTTTGGTCTCATGGCATCCACATCCAGCCAACAGGTTTCGATAGAGTGAATCAGAAAGAGCTCTAATTTGAAACTGAGTATAACAAATGGAAGTGGTCTAGAGTCCATCAAATTTGGTCTGTTGATCAATATGAACTGGCTCATTCTCAGTAATGAATCTACTGCCTATCTATTTTCTTATCCCAGAAATTGAGGGCAAATTTGGGGACAATGAATTTATTTTCCTGTATGATCTTCTTCCACCCCACACAATGAAGCCTACAGAAAGAATGGTTTAGGGAGAAGAGGAGAACAGTTCTTGATTGGCCCACAAATGATCCAGATGCAAACCAGATAGAAAATTTAAGAGGAATCATCAAGAGGATGTTAAAAAAAAAAACAAAAAAAAAACGCCTATCAAATCTTAAAGAAATGAAGTGAGTCATTACTCAAGTGTGGGTATCACTGATACCAGAGGATTGTTGTAGGTTAATTGGTTCATTATCTGTTGTATATTGAGGTTAGAGAAACACCTGATAGCTCTTCCAACCACTATGAGGGTTATAGGCAGAGAAAGGAAAAGAGACAGGAGGTAACAAAATAACACTGCCTAAGAAGGCACAGCAACTTCAGGAACAAAAATGCCCATGGTACTGACTTCATAAGACACTGAGTCTTACCAACTGCTGGTTTTCCCATCAATTTTATTGACAGGAGATAGCCGACAGAAATTTGGATCTAGAAAAGTTGCAGAGAGGCCTGTATCTGAACATGCCAAGCTGTCCCACTGCTAACAGGAAAACCTAGATGTACCTGGTTTTGACAGACATGTCCACATACAATCCGGGATCTTTTTGCATCTGTACTGATGCATGTTCCCCATGTTACCACGATGAATGAAAGAAATAGTAAAGGTAAAAAGTGCTGCAATAAAATCTTAAGTTACTTCAAAATTGTTTTTGTTAATTAATACTTTGTTTTAGAATAATATATTTTTATATATTATTAGAATATATATTTTTTTAAAAGGTGATGCAAAGTTCTGGTTTTACACACAAGACAAAAAGTGAGGCAAAGCTCTCATTTTACACCCAGGGCAAAACAGTTCTCATTTTATGCCTGGTTTGTTATGGACAGGGTAAAAACTGAGGCAGAGCTCCGGTTTTACACTTGGGCCTAAAGGTGAGACAGTGGTTTTAGATTGAATAGGATAGGATTCAAATGTTTATTGGAACAAAAATAATGGAAATGGGGAGGCGAGTTCAAATTCCAGCCTGTTGCATTTCACTTTTATACTAATGCCTTTTAGGAAGGCAGGGACTCATCTTCCAGCTATAGGTTAAATAGCAGAGTAGACAAGGCTCTTTAGCCTTGGTAGCAGCCCATCTAATAGAAGATCAAATCTGAATTTAAAACTATAGAAAAGAAAACAGAAAACCACAGTGGGAGTCATAGTGACCTAAATTCTAGTGGGAGTCATAGTAACCTACATTCTAGTGGGATATAGCATTAAAAAAAAAACAAAAAAAAAAAACAACAACAAAAACTTTATGATCAAAGTTTGCTTTGACCAAGATTTGCACTTACCATCAGTTTGCATGAATAATAACACCTGACAATGTAGATGCCAAATAAGAAACTGAAATGGATTCTTATTGTTAAATAATAGTTTCAGACTATTATTTTTAGTGGCAGTATATTTTGGTTCAGTCTTTCTGAGGCTGACCTTTAAGGTCAGATTGTAGACTAAATAGGGATGTCAATTTTGATTGGCTGAGCTGAACATGGGAATGTTAGAGAGATAGAAAGTGATTTCAGGGAGTTAAGTTTTTACACATCATACACAGTAGACCTGGTTATTTTATGACTCCGGGAAGTTGCTTCCTAGGGTGGGTGATAGTACAATCCCACTGGCTTGTTAAAATTATACACATCAACGTGCTTAATAAAATAGATAAATTTCAAGTCCCTTTTGTTGAAGCTCTCATTTTGCCTCCAAACTAAAAACTAACTGGCGATCACCTGGCTGAGAGAAAAAAGAGAGGAAGACAACTTTACTATGATCACCTCAAGATCATCAACTAAAAGACCCCCCCAGAATGAGGGGGCTATACAACATCTTGCTTATTTTGCGCAGTGGCCAAGACCTCCCCAGAAGAGAGGGAGTATGAAACATTTGTATGTAGGCTATTCTTCTCACCTTTGTTGCACCCTGTGGACTTCATCAGGTGCTTATTGTAGGTATCCCAAAATAAAATTTTATTTTCAAGTGTTGAATTTCTCGAATACTCTATCCACTAAATAATTTTTTTGTGAAACACACTTTGAACCTCATGGTTTACCGACCAAATTGATAAGCATCCTTTTTTTTTTTTTCCTTTAGGATGTGACTATTTTGATATGTGTTGACAGACACAGATTGGAGTGGAAATAATGTGAAAATCACAATCATGAAATGGGCAACTTTGAAAGTTGGCGGGGGGGAGTAAAATCGTTGTTCATCGGTGAAATAGTGATTCAATCTAAGGGGACAAAGTAAAAACAAAGTAATCATCTAACTTGCAAAAGAATTCTATCTTTAGAAAGAGAAAAGATTAAACTTTGGTTAGATACTAATTTTATGAAAATAGTCTCAAAAATAAACAAGATATCAGCTTTTGAAATGGAAAGAAATTTCACTACTTTGACAGATGTCTGCAATGTTAAACTAGGGCAGTTTGGGACACCTACTTATTGATCTAGGTAACCTTCAAGGAATTTTATTTAATCTACAGGAGTAGACAAAGTCTAGGGATATCTCATCTAGTTCTTATTTAGCGCTGTTCAGTTATTGCTCACTCCATTTTGACAGAGTCCAAGTACACACTGCTCAGGCCAGGGATTGAACTTCCAATTACTATGTCACCAAATTCCCAAATCAAAAAGGCTATTGTTCAGTGGGACAATTCAGAATGGAAAGGTTTAAGGTTTCAAGTTATCCACTCTGGACTGTCCCACAGAACATACCTTAAACCTAACCTACCTGCTGATGAGGCTACTGCTGCTTGTTACATATTACTGCACTCACTGAGGCTTCTCTTCTGAGGCAGTGACTGCTGCTGCTGAATTGCTGTTATTTATCTCACTCTCTCTCTCTCTCTCTATTAATGGCACCCATATTGTATTTATTTTTATACTAGGCACATTAAAGAGATCATAGCTTAACATATGCTGCAGAAAAGAGAAATCTTAGTGAGTGCAGTCAAATATGACAAGCAGCAGCACTTGTCAGCAGGTAGCTTAGGTTTAGGGCTCCAAGTTCTTCACAGAGAATTGTCCCACAGGAAAATAGCATAGTGGATTAAAGTGTTGGTTTTTCAAATTTGGTGACATAGTAATTGTGGGTTCAATCTCTGGAGTACCTGGAGGATGAAGAATTATTATTTACATTCAGACTATCATCCCCATGTTTTTTGTTACTCTCATACCATTTCTGGCCATTGTGCTCTGCCAGTCTTCAGTTGTTTGTCAATCTAAGAACTGGCACTACCATAAGCACTTCTAAGATCAAAAACACAAAATTCATAATCTTAGCCACTATCTACAAAATCTGAAAATAAACTATAAGTTATCCCCAACACTAGGGCCTTTACCACAAGACAATTGGATATACAACTAGAAAGAAAAATAGATCCAACACGACTTATACTGTGATTTAAGAGAAACCTATTTTGGGACAGCCCTTAAATCTCGCTCATAATACTGAGAAACAGAACTGACCATAACGAAACTGTCCGAATGGAACTTACTTCCTACTATAGAGAGATGAAGGGAACGCAGACGATTCATCCACACAGAGAGTCCCACTTGTAAACTGTGGCACTAGGGAATGTATCTCGTTAGAACACATGCCATAGAAATCACGATAGAGCAGGTGAGAACCCTACAACATTTCCTCTGTGGGAAAGAGAGGTTTAAGGGTGAAAAATAATTCATATTAATCCATATGGAATATCCTTTAAGTATGGAAAGCAGCATTGCCAGATTGTCTTTTTTGACAACATATTTCTGAAATTTGGCCTTTTTCATGCCAGAGAATTGATTTGGTATCTTTCCCTTCATGTTGGCATTGTTCTTTTTCTCCCATGCTAAAATATATAATAAACACTAACCAGTATATTACAGCTGCTAGGCTTCTTTTTTTTTTTTTTTTTTTTCATCCTTAGTGATGCACCTGAATTATGAGAAGGGGAAGAGCTCCCAGAAATTAATTGTAAAAAAAAGAAGAATAATGATTCTTTCTTTTACAAACCGATGCCAATTTCAGCAGCCAATCAAAAACGAAGAAATTTTTCTTTCATAATTCATATAAATAAATTAATGACCATTTTTTCCTAATCTTTCACATATTCAACCCTCTTCTTCTCCAATGTGTCTTTTATAAATTAATATTAAGTTCTTTAAATGAAAAATGTCTTCAGGATATACATAATAAAAAAATGAATAATTAATAAAACGGTTTTAGGTAGCTCCACTTTTTCATGGAAAACAGCATAGCATAATGAAAAAAGGCCAAAAACAAAATAAAGTTTTATTGTCAAAATGTTTATGTTATTATTAAAATGAAAGACCAAAGTATTTTTTGATTAGGTTTTTTAATTTTTTAATCTTTGTAACATTCAAAATTTTGGTTAAAATCTTGTTTTGTTTATGTTATCAGGGTGGTGTCATAATAACATTGACTTTTTTTTTTTTTTGCACTTTTTTCCATTGAAAACCCATTGATTTGGAAATTCTTGTTAAAATCAAATAATTGTCAGATTTTAATGAAATTTTCAGGAAATACCTGTCCATTTCCTGAATTTTATTTTTTTTGTTAAAAAAAGTAGGACTCATTGGAGAATGTAAATCACCTAATTTTTTTTTTTTTTCAAATTTGCACTATTTTAATTGAAAATCTGCCCTTAATTGAAAAATAATAAAAAGTCAAATTTATTTGTTAGGTAAAAAAGTAAAAATTTTCAATTAAAAATTGAAATTTCATGAAATTTATCTAAAAAGGTTATTTTTTAATCAAAATATTAAAATTCTAAAAAGAAAACACTAAAAAAAAAAAGAAAAGAAAGATTTTCCAGCAAATCATTCTTGCTAAATAAGTTAAATTTCCGAATTAAGAGTTAGAAAAAAAAAAAAATATCACTATAAAAATAAAAATTGTAAGAAATAATAAAGAAAGTGGTTTCATTATAAAACGTATAAAATCCCACTTTGATTAATAAATAAATAAAATCTCATATGCTTATCTGGCCTTTTCCTGGCTTTATATAACAAAATTTTAATCTGGCAACAATTGATGGAAAGTAGTAGAATGAGAACAAACAACTGAAGAAGGCCGGTGTTGTACATCGGCCGAAACGTGAGTATAACAACAAAGATGGTCACACTGATCAAAATAGCAAAGCATAAATAATGATAATTTCTCATCTCAACAAATTCCAACAAGCATTGAAGTGTTTTTATTTAAACAGTTTTTTATTATCAAAAATGGTCATCAATGAATTAATTAATAGTTAACCGCGTATTTTGAGAAGTAAAAAAGAAAAAAAAAAGTCAAATTTATTTAATTGAACACCTCAGGAAAATATTATTTATTTCGCCAAAAACCCCGAAAGCAAGAAAAAACCCAATTTCGTTGACTAAACTTGCTTTTTACTTTTTTTTGATTTGTCAAGAAAAAGAAAAATAAAGGCCAACATTTTTGACGACAACGAATGAAATTTATTTTTCACGCACCTTCCTGGAGTAAATTCAAGAATAAATTAAAAAAAAAAAAAAAAAAAAAAAAAAAAAAAAGAAATTTCACAAAAATTTGCTCTGTTGATATGTAAATAAATTACCTTGCTTACAGTAATTATTACTGTAAGAAGGCAATTTTTAAAGCATTTTTTTAATAGCAGTTTAAAAATGGAATAACATTTTATTTTTAAATTTTAATTTCCCCCTTTCAAATTCAATTTACTTGTGGGTCAAGTAAAAAATTAAAAAAAACAAAACAAAAAACAAAAAACAACAATTTAAAATTTATTTAGAAGAGATTTTGGGGATATGTTAAGTTTAACGTTTCAAATGATTCTTGCATCCCCCCCCCCACTTTTTAAATGTACTGACTCATATTCTAAAAGAGAATAATAATGACAATCCTTTGGATTGTTCTACTTATTTCGGAGAGTTTGTTTTAAAAAATAAAAATAAATAATAACAACAACAATTGTAAAATTTAAATTTATCCACGCATTTTTTCATCACGAAAATTAAATTAAATTTTTTTTTATTTAAAAAAAAAAAAAAAAATTGCTGATAATTTTTCTTATGGTACGTCTTTTCTTTTCAACATGAAAAAGGTGCGCTTCGAATATGAGGCTAGTTCATTAATTTAACGAAGGAGAATATAAGAAAGATACAATGTTTCGTATGCAGAAATAAATAGTTTGAAACCCTAAACTTAACAATAGTTTTTTTTTTTTTAATTATATTTGCGATATTAACTGATATTCTGTTAGTTACTTAAATCATAATCCAGTGTTTCTCAAACAAAACAAAATGGTCCATGGCAAATTCCAGGTGGGCGACAGAAATTTTACAATTTTTAATCGACCACCATGCTACAGTTTATGGGCACAAAATTGAAGTCATTTTTTTTATTTTTTTACACTATAATAAATTTCATGGGTCACAGAAAAAAATTTGGGTTCAAAGGGCCAGGAGCTAAAAAAGGTTGGGAACCACTGCCATTATTTTGTTTTTTTTCTCGTTTCAGCTAAAAATTAAAAAATAAAATACATTTTTTAAAATAATTTAACGCATTAATGTTAAATAATTAAAAGACGAAAGCTTTTTAAAAAAATATTTAAAATTTATTTTAAATAAAGCAAAACATTTTTTGTTGTTTATTATTTTAAAAATTAAACTTAAAAAAAAAGGGACATTTTTTAAGACAACACAAAATGTAATGTTTACATCTTTTAAACTTTAGGTTATTTAATTTAGAATTATTATTTTTTAATTAATTTCTAAAGAAAGATTCTATTTAATTTAAATCTAAATAAAACAAAAAGTAATAATTACATTTTTAAACAATATTTTTATTTTGTGTAAAAACACGTGTAAGATGATTTTTCTTAAATAAAAATAAAATGCATTAATTACTGTAATTATGATATTAATTACAATTTTTAACAAAGATAATTTTGAAATTACAACTGTTGATTAATTTCATTAAGAAATCAAAAAGTTACAAGAAAAACCAATTTTCATTTCACAAAAAATTAATTACAATCAACAAATTCAACAAAAATCCATAAGAAAATTCTGTATGTGAACCTAATTATAATATAAAAATAAGGATTTGTGGACGATAGAGACGTTTAAAATGATCACTTTGCCGTTAAACGTACTGAAGATAGGAAAACAAATCTTTCATAGAAGAATTTTAATAGCTTCTTGCTTTTTGATTCATTTTGTTTGAATAATAGTGTTTTTTTAATTAATAATTGTATTTAAATTTAAGACTACAGATTTACTATGAATGAACAATGAATTCTATCAGTAATAATAATAAACAGTTATATAATTAAAAGGAAAATTATATTAAAAATGAAATAAAGATTAAAATTCTTTAAAATAAAATCGACCAACATTGAAAAGAATCATTTTATTTTTTATTCAATGGTTGGTTTCGTCATATTTTTTTTGGTAAAATGGATAAGCATTTAAAATTTAAATGTTACAGACAAAATCTAAAAAGACTGACCAGTTTTCGGCTGCTCTCATGTGAGAGTGTCCTTCGTTAAGTTTTTTATCATTCATCTTTAGAGAGAAGATCGCAAATTTAGTTTGAAATCACAAAAATCAAGCGCACATCAATTTGATCATCTGCAACATAAGAAAGACGACAACATTATTGAAATCATAAGCGACCCTCCAACATCTAAACTCTACACATTCCTTGATAAACTCATTCCTAAAATTAAAAAAAAAACTAGATTAACAGATTAAAACCGTGAATTAATAAATTTATTTATATTTCTTATTTTATTAAGTTAGATTAATTAAAATTGGTTTTTAATTTATTTCCCCTCGTGGTTAATTGAATTTGTTAATGTTGTAAGCGGGAAGAGCTAAGCTCTTTCGTAATAAAAACAACAAACAGCTGACAACATGGCTACGTAGGAGTCAATGTATCGCTAAAACGAGTGGAATTTTCGTTTCAAAGTTCGTGTTTTTTTATATTAGTCATCGGCTAAACTGGCAAAGGGTTTCTCTTGAAACCTAATCCATACACACAAATCTGGGCTTGTATATTCACAAACACAACAGCGAAAAAGAATGGATTTCTTCTCTTCTGATATTACCTAGAGACTGGCCAACCTTTGTTGTTGTTCTTAGTGGTAGCAAGTTCTTTATGTTAAGGGAAAATGTTCGTTAGAATGTTAACGATACTTTCCAAGTAAGTATGTAATTGTACACTTAAATTTGGTTGGATTTACAATGTTGCTGAAATTATGGGAAAGGAAGGGAAATAAATAAAGTTAAGCTTGGTACAGTTCTAATAAATTATTTATTTAAAAATTAATCTTTTTTTTTTTATCCCACGCCTGAAGAAACCTAGTTACTTTTTAAAAATATAGTTAGTATAAAAACTTATAGTATGCAAGCATATATGATCCATTCATTAATGCAAATAAGTAGTTAGAAACTATTCCAATACTTTAAGACTGAGATTAATTGACAAGAAAGTCGACTAATGAACACACCTATTTTCTTTTATAAGAATGGGCACATTTTTATAAATTAAAGTCTGATCGCAGTGTCAAAGTATCTTCATCATTTTTAGAGGTCTAATTCTAATTTATTTGTGATAAATCTCTATTCTAATCTGTTATGAAAAATGCTCATTAATCCACTTTGACATTATTGGTTGATTAGACAGCTTTTTTTCTCTCTCTTAGTAAAAAGTTGTAATAATGTTGAACGTAACTTAATCTCATCTTTGTTATTATTATGACAGCGTTTCGGCCGTTGCACACTTCTAGTATCCCATGCATATCTATCTATCTGAGTAACCTTCAAGGAATTTCGAACTGGATCCTTTTTACAAGGTTAAATTGTTCACGTTCTCCTATCGATATTTAGAGATATCTCATTTTGTTCTTATTTATTTTGTAATGTTCACGTATAGACAGGGTGCGCAACAACTAAGAAATGCTAAGTCAGAACAAGACGGCATATTCAGAAACATGGCCTGCAGAACCTGAACAATTTACCTGAAGGTTTCAGTTCGAAATTCTATAAAGATTTACTCACTCTGATCGACAAACACCTGATGAAGGCCGAGAGACGGGGTACTCAACAACGGAAATGTTGTGATAGTTAAACAACAAAGGTATGGACAACTTTAAACTATCTACCTATGGGAATTCCAGACTAACACTGATTTTTAGATTAGATTATGAACATAAATACTGTTTACTGACTCGCCATCAAAATTAACGTCAGAAATAAAAATTACTTGTGTATGCTTCTTTGCAATTTTAATTACTCATGTGAAAATTCTTTTAACTGGGAGCTAAACACTAGGTAGGGAGAGTAGTGGTCTAAAAGACAGATTTATTTATCCAAAAATATTTACAATGACTCTCTAGCTTCGTATGGTTTCCAGTCAGGGTTTATCATCTCTCAGTTGCATCACTGTCTTCAAGCAGTTGTGGCTCTGTCCATGAACACACACACAACTGAGGAAAATATATACTGTGAGGAGCACGGTCCTGGGGAACCTGCACTCTCCATTGCACTAAAGAGAGAGGAATCAGTAGTCATACCGATGCCAGGGCAACCGACGGTTGCTTGGGTTGGGAAATTTTTGTCCTTGGCCTGGGTATATATGCTTGGGTTCTCCATGTTAAAACTGACCTTGTGTCACATCCTGTCTCAATGGGGAGACCAGGGTAAAATGTATGGTAACCAGTCCAGAAGGGCAGTCCTGAATTCAAAAACATGAAGAAGGCAGTGAAAAACCACTTCAACATCTTTCCCATGAATTTGTGGTAATTTACGGATAATATAGAAAAGAAATCTGTGGAGAGCCATAATCAGCTACATCCTAAAGGGACATGACATTAAAATATCTAGAGTAAACTACATTTCTGTTTTACAATTGTAATATTGAAGGTCGCTCTGTGTCAGGTGATAATTATGTTATTATAATTAAAGTTGTCCTCACCTTTGTTCTTATAATGATAATGTTCCATCAGTTGAGTTTCGGGCTTCATCAGGTGATTGTTTATCTGGGTAACCTTCATGGAATTTTGAGACTAACTCTTTATTTAATCTATGGAAGTAAATTGTTCTAGTTTTACTGACCATGTCCACTATTGTCCCATGGTAATAGCAACAATGAAGTGTTGTCCTCATGTAATTAATGACAACTCCTCATACCTAAATTCAAACTAAAAAAATTGGTTTTTAAATTCAGATTTTATAAGAACCTACTCGTGATCATGAGACCCATAACCCATAACGGCATCCCATATTTCCAGGAACCAGTTCTATAAAGACAGGTAATCTTTAGGGACCTGTTCTGCTTATATTCTTTTCAATCTGAGAATGGAAACAAACCGCTTTATAGTATTAAAAAGAATTAAACCATTTTGATAATTTAATAGAAAACATTTATCAAGATATTTCCAGATTCAAATTTTGTTCTCATCATATTTCTGTTCAGATGTATGATGCTTTTTGACTCTAGTGTCATCAGCTGTGTTATGGTTTCTTAGCCACATTTGAACTGAATCGCTGTAGTCCCAAAGATCCAATGGAAGGCCTATTAAATTTATGACTAGAAGATTTGCCACATTTTTAACTTCAAGATGATTTCTTTTGTCAAAATAAATTCTGTTCATCACAGAAAACCTTTTTTCAACCTTCACATAACTTACAGCAATGGTATTAATTATAATTTTAACTATTATATATCAGCTATTGATATATGAGATTATTTTTGGATACTCCAACAACTGGTTCACTAAACTTTTATAATTTTAAGTATCAGTTCGCATGAAATGGTGCGATGCTGCCACTGCCCATAACCCCTTAAGGTCTAAGGGGTACTGCATGTACTGCAGCTGAAGTGGTGTCTCTTGGGAAAGATAGCCTGAGGGAGTCCAACCCTTTCCAGGCTGGTTTTTTAATTTAAAGTTGTCCTTCTCCTAGACCTGTTGCCACCCAAGGCTATAAGACCCATTCTGCCCTGATATATCTGGTGTGAGAAGAGATTCATACCTTTCCCAAGAGTATTAACTCCTAAGTGAATGTAATGAACTCTGCTGGAATTCAAACTTGGCTCTCCAGTTCCTCGATCTAAGCCACTAACCCTTACTCCACTATGCCTCCTAACATTCTCCAGTCATAGATCATTATGAAATTTGCAAATAACATGTTCATTTTAAGATAATGGCAAGATTATTCCTTATAAGGAAACATTCATTGCCTAAATAGTTAGCATCATATAATAATTGTGCTTGTCCCTCCTTTCATTAGTTCCTTAGTTTTGCACGACCATTATGCCCTGCCAATGCCTAATATATTTTTATTGCATGGAAAAACAAAAGACATATCAGAGAAGCTACTTAAGAAAATGAAAGAAGGAAAGGAAAATAGAATTGGTGAGAGAGAGAATCAGATTTCAGATTAAGTTGATGAGAACGGATAGTACACTTTGATCTCGGTCAAAAGGTTGAGAAGCGATGGTGACCATTTTTCTGACACCCAGTATCAAACGAGAGAAACCAAGTAAGGCAATCAGCAAAAAAATAAAATAACATCGTCTGTTGAATTATTATAAAATTATCATTCAGAGAAATGTTCATAAGATGAGAATTTGTCTAGAAAGAAAGAAGGAAAGATAGAAACATTCAATGTCTCCTGTCAGTATCTCGTAAATAATAAAATATTCCATTTTGATTGTGTAAAAAAACAAGACATATGAATGAAAGAAGGGAAGACAGTAGTACTTTATGGCTGTTTCAGTGAAATAGAAAATGTTGTCAATGTTAAATCTTTTCATTTGTCCCCTCCTCACTTCTTAAAATAACGACCAGCATTCATATTTATGATTGTTATTGCAATATTTTGTTAAGCTCAAATATTTAGCGATGCGATAGGGGAAATTCTACGGATATTTTAATGTCGTAGAACTCGCCACCAGCTTATTCAATCATTAACTGAATCATTATGATTCATCAGAATATTCAAATAAAACTGACATTTTCACAGATCTTTCTTCTTACTGTTAATTCGAACTTATAAAATCATTTTCTTAAAAAAGTTTTTTCAGAAAAATAGATTTCTCAAGTTCACTTCTATAATTTTTTCCAATATTGATGGGAGTTTCCTTCCTAACCTTTTTGTTAAAGTTGTGTGGAAAGTTATGTTATTATTTTCACTTTGAGTTATATATGCTATTCATTTTAATTGTTGCTTTTCTTGAAAAATTTTCAAAATTCAGAAAAGAATCAGCAATATTATTGGTCCCGAGCTGGCATCTCGGCTTCATTCCTTTTCCGCTGCTGTAATATAGCTTCCTTGTGCCTATTTTTATAAATACTTTCATGGTAATTGTCTCTTCGCTATGGTACCTAAGCTTTATGAATTCATGTGCAAGGCCTCATCAATTCACAGTTGAAATGGCTGCTAGATGTAACCATAAGTTCCATGCTAACAGTTTCTTAATCTGATAAGTATGTTCATGGCATTTGTTCTGATGAACTTTCCTCTTTGGTACCTAGACTTTATGAATTTATGCATAGTACTAGATTGGCAGTTAGGTCTCATCATTTTACAGTTGAAATGGCAAGATGTAACCATAAGTTCTATGCTAACAGTTTCTTAATCTGATAAGTATGTTCATGGCATTTGTTCTGATGAACTTTCCTCTTTGGTACCTAGACTTTATGAATTTAAGCACAGTACTAGATTGGCAGTTAGGTCTCATCATTTTACAGTTGAAATGGCAAGATGTAACCATAAGTTCTATGCTAACAGTTTCTTCTATCACACTTCTGGCTTCTTACTCCACAGTCAACTTTGATCTTCAAAAATTTAAATGCAATGTCAATTGTTATCTTCTGTCTTTTTTGTTATCTTCCTGTTCTTTTATTGTTCTCTCTCCTTAATAATCCTTCTCTTTTTTCTTATTCTTTGACACTCAGTAACCCCCTTGTGTCTTACTGGCTTTACTGCCTAACATGGAGTGATATCATTAAAAGAAAAAAAGTGATGTGGTTTCTGTTGTTAGAATTAGTCAATAGTCCTTCAGTTCATTTGTGTCGTATCCTCATTTTTCTCTTGAAAATAACCAATGTTGGTGCATCTACAACATCCCTAGGTAAAGAGTTCCATTTGTCTACCATCCACAAGGCAAAGAAGTCAGATCTTGCAACCATTTTTGAGTGCTGCTTCATCAATTTGTGTCAGTGACCCCCACATCCTCATGTTTGAGAATTTTAGTTGATTTTGTTAGCACCCTATCAACCTCTATAGGTTATTTAATGCTGAAATCTAAATACTTTGAACACAATTTTATGACTACAACTAAATATATTTTGAACGCAATTCTATGCCTTCAACTACAGATAAAATGTATTGTTGGTCATTTTGCTATAAATTGGTATTATTGGTAATTTTGCTATAAATCGGTATTGTTGGTAATTTTGCTATAAATCGGTATTGTTGGTAATTTTGCAATAAATAGGTATTGTTGGTGATTTTTTATATAAAAATATATTTTTATACTTTCATAGGGTTTTGTTTTTGTTTGGTTGGGGGGGGGGTCACTATTTGCCTATATCTGGGACCCTGACAGCTGCTACCACTCTGGGTCAAGGTAGACCTGGGAACAATAGCAGTTAAGTCCTGTTTGAGAAGGTGAAGAAATTGTTCACTTCTGTTTTATAATAACCCTTCAGTATGTTATATACCTCACACTGATTGGTGAACTGTCTGAAGAGATAGTAGGTTGATTTCACCTGTAGCTAGGCTGATGCACCTAATTTGATTTTATTAACTCATAAAGAATATTCTGTTTTGATTTTTTTGACTAAAGATATATCAGAGACTTTACTTGTTTTCAATGAGAAAATGAAAGAAAGAATTGAAGATAGAAAGGTGATATTGCATTCCATTGCTAAATGTCTGTTTCAGGGAAATAGAAAAAGTTGTCAGTTTCACATCTTTTCATTTGTACCCCCTTACTTCTTAATATAATGACCAGCATTGATAATTATGATTGTTAATGCAATATTTTTGTGAAGAAGGATGGAGTATAAAGCGGGCGAAATGTCACAAATATATCAATAAAGATGAGAAGTACAAATGATATAAATAGCTTAAATAATTACAATACCCCATTTCAGAAATATAAACAGATATTTGTTAAAGTTAATCTCAAACATTCAATGATGTGATAGGAGAATTTCTACGGCTATTTTATTGTCGTAGAACTCGCCATCAGCTTATTCAATCATTAACTGAAGAATTAAGATTCAGCAGAAATTTGAAATAGGAAAAGCGTGAAATTATTACGGGTCTTTCTAGTTTTGTTAAGGTTGTTAAGCTCAAATATTTAACGATGCGATAGGGGAATTTCTATGGATATTTTATTGTCGTAGAACTCGCAAATAAGCTTATTCAATCATTAACTGAAGAATTAAGATTCAGCAGAAATTTGAAATAGGAAAACCGTGAAATCATATCGGGTCTTTCTAGTTTTCTTCAGGTTGTTAAGCTCAAATATTTAACGATGGAATTTCTACTGATATTTTATTGTCGTAGAACTCGCCATCAGCTTATTTAATCATTAACTGAAGAATTAAGATTCATGAGAAATTTGAAATAGGAAAAGCGTGAAATTATTACGATCTTTCTAGTTTTGTTAAGGTTGTTAAGCTCAAATATTTAACGATGTGATAGGGGAATTTCTACGGATATTTTATTGTCATAGAACTCGCCATCAGATTATTCAATCATTAACTGAAGAATTAAGATTTATCAGAAAATTCAGATAGGAAAATTGTGATATTTTCACAGGTATTTCTAATAAATTAAATAATGTTTAGCAGTTTGTTTCCAAGTATGCCCATCTACTAGGGTGGCTAGATAATCCCCTTTGCAGACAGCTGATCAGGCATATTTGTTTTTCTTCAACACCCATAGAACCAACCTGTGGTTTATACTGAAACTGTGCTGAGTGGATCTTAGTTAGAAGTGTGCAAAAGACACACTTTCTTACCCAAATAAAAGCAATTTGGGGATGGGGATACAAATGGCTAGACGTCAAAAAAAAAGCTTTACATATAGTTTGTGGGTCTGCGGAGAAAAGAGACTATCTTTTTTGACAAATATAATTTTTAAAGCAAAGTCCTAGTTTGTCTATATTTCTGAGATGAGGTATTATGTACAGTATTTACATTAGTCGGACTATTGTCCTCATCTTTGTCACCATATTTGTCACAATGTTTCGGCCGTTGTACGCTCCGGCCTTCTTCAGGTGGTTGGAATTTCAAACCAAACCCTTTAGTTCGATCACTGGGGTAGACTGTTCTAGTTCCACGAGCCATGTTTGATGGATGTCAGTTATCAGTTATCTCCTGCTAATTTTCCCTCTGAAAGTTCTCCACTGCCTGAACCGGGTATTGAACTCACACTCTTTGGGTCTGTCACTGGATCTAACCAACGCCTTTATCCACTGTACCATGTGTCCTTAAGGAATTCCAACCACCTGAAGAAGGCCGGAGCGTACAACGGCCGAAACGTTGTGACAAATATGGCGACAAAGATAAGGACAATAGTCCGACTAATGTAAATAAAGTCCTAGTTATATGAATGTTTTTATTTACAGTGATGTTCATACTATACAAAGCCTGAGAGCCACTCGAGGTAGAGGGTTACAGAGTAAGAGGTACAGTTTTTGTGGTATTGTTGGGAACATAGTGGTTAAACCTAGACTTGAACAGGTTAAGATTTTAATGATTAGGGAAGCATCTTCTTGGGAGTTAGTTCCACAAAACAGCAGTTCGTGGGAAGAAGCTGCTTGATTGAAACCTACGTATCACTAATGGAATACGAAAGGAATGAGGGTGGTTCGCTAAAATGTGCGTAGCACGGCGGGTCCTCGCCGTGAAGATTTGTACTGGTGGAACTAAGGAATGTCGTTCGTCTGAGCACTTTCCATGGAGATCGCGATAGAGCAGCGAGAGATTTGTCGTGTTCCATCTGTGAGAAACGGGTTATAGGGTGGAAAACTGGATAAAGGAAAGGGACTGATGCTTGTTTAGGTGAGCATGTGGGTGAAGAATTCAGGGGGAAAATAAATGATGTTGGGATTCAGTCATTTAAGAAATATGATATCAATAATCCAATGGATGGGACTGAGGATAATCTCTTTGATCACGAAAAATGGAACGATGATAAATCCCTTTCCAAGAGATTATGAAAGCAATGAGGATTTGTAAGTTTTTGACAAAACTAAAGAACAGTAAACATTTGTACAGTATTTACATTAGTCGGACTATTGCCCTCATCTTTGTCACCATATTTGTCACAACGTTTCGACCGTTGTACGCTCCGGCCTTCTTCAGGTGGTTGGAATTTCAAACTGAACCCTTTATTTCGATCACTGGGGTAGACTGTTCTAGTTCCACGTGCCATGTTTGATGGATGTCAGTTATCAGTTATCTCCTGTTAATTTCCCTTTCCTTTGAAAGTTCTCCACTGCCTTAACCAAGTATTGAACTCACACTCTTTGGGTCCTGTCACTGGATCTAACCAACGCCTTTATCCACTGTGCCATGTGTCCTCAAGGACCCAAAGAGTGTGAATACAATACTTGGTTAAGGCAGTGGAGAACTTTAAAAGGGAAATTAACAGGAGATAACTAATAACTGTCACCCATTAAGCATGGCATGTGGAACTAGAACAGTCTACTTCAGTGAGTGAAATAAACAGTCTACTCCAGTGATCGAATTAAAGGGTTCAGTTCGAAATTCCAACCACCTGAAGAAGGCCGGAGTGTACAATGGCCGAAACGTTGTGACAAATATGGCGACAAAGATGAGGACAATAGTCCGACTAATGTAAATACTGTACATAATACCTCATCTCAGAAATATAGACAGACTCAGTAAACATTTGTTTTTATCATATTTTCTTATTTTGATGTGTTGAGCTCTTTTACGTTTAGAACAATATTGAATAATTTTTAAAGTATCAGATTAAATTTTTAAAATATGGCTGGAGTGTTTCTAAAAACTTTGTCTTCAAAATAAGGGTGCGTTTTCTGCTTTTTTTGTTTTTTTTAATCACTTCACCTCATGCAAGGCAATAAAGCCACTAAGACGCAAGAGTTAGAAAATATGAGGGGAAAAAAACACTATTAAGGAGAGAGAACAATAAAAGAACAGGAATTAAGAAGATAACAATTGACATTGGATTTAAATTTTTGAAGAGCAAACTTGACCAAAAGCAAGAAATCAGAAGAGAGTTCCACAGGCGATAAGTGCAATAGAAGAAACTATTAGCATAGAACTTATTTTTACATCTAGCATTTTTAACTGTAAACTGATGAGGCCTTGCCGCCAATTTGGTATTGCACTTAAATTCATGAAGTCTAGGTGCCATAGAGGAAAGTTCATCAGAACAATTTCCATCAAAGTATTTAGTAATTAGAAGAGTTGAAATGAATGCCCACCCTTCTACCTGGAAAGAAACAATGCAGTTATTAATAAGAAGAGTTGGAATGAATGCATGCAAGATTTCACAACTTTAACATCACTCCTTCCTAGTCAGCCTATGAAATTTTCAGCCCACACTCGTGCCTGGAAAGAAACAATACAGTTATTAATAAGAGGAATTTAAAATTAATATGTGCAAGATTTCACTGCACAACCCCCAGTTCTTCATAATCAGCCATTGACCTTTTCAACCCACCCTTGTACCTGGAAAGAAACAATGAAGTTATTAATAAGAAGAGTTGAAATGAATGCATGCAAGATCTCACAGCTCTAGCATCACTCCTTCATAGTCAGCCTATGAATTTTTCAGCCCACCCTCATATGCTTAAGTAGATCATGACTGTTTTTTGATATTTTTTCTCAAACAGAGAAATTGATATCTATCAGCCAAGAAGTTAGAATTAGACAATTTTTCTCGCCAGAATCTATCTTACACATTTATAAGTCTACCATTCATCCGTTCCTTGAATATTCTTGCCATATATGGTCTGGTGTTTCTGCTATGTACTTAGACATTCTTGATAAAAGCCAAAGCAGTATCTGCAATGTTATTGGTCCTGACCTGGCATCTCAGCTTCAGTCACTTTCCCACTGTCATAACATAGCTTTCCTGTTCCATTCCTATAAATATTTTCATGATAATTGTTCTGATGAGCTTTTCCTTTATGAATTGTGCATGTAAATGAATCTAATGAACCCAACTAGCAGTTTGAATTCCAGTCAGGTTCGTTATGTTTACCTACTGGCAACTACTTTTAGGAAAGGTATTGACCCATCTCTTCTCTCCTCAGATATGGGTTGATTAGCAGGACAGGCTGGGTCTTTTAGTCTTGGTTGGCAACCAGTCTATTACAGAAAGAAATGGCAGCCTACTGCAGGAAAATCTTATGCCTAGTCAGTCATGAATTGAAAGAGATGTGATGCCAAGCGTATATAACGTGTATCACTTAACCGACTGACTTAGACTTTACAAATTTAAGTGAAGTACTAAATTGGCAGCAAGGTATCATCATTTTACACTTGAAATGGCAGCTAGATGTAACCTGCTCTATGCTAATTTTCTTCTCTCGCACTTCTTGCTCGTGGAACCCTCTTCTGGCTTCTTGCTTTCCATTCAAATTTGATTTTCAAAAATTTAAATGCAATGTCAATCGTTATCTTATGTCTTCTTAGTTCCTGTTCTTTTATTGTTCTTGCTCCTTAATAATGTTTTCTTTTTCTCAATACTAAGTATCCACTTGTGTCTTAGTGGATTTATTGCCTTACTTTGGTTGAAATGATTTAAAAATATCATCTAAAGTTTTCTTAAAGAAAATGTATGTACCTCTTGGCTCTTAAAAGTTACTTTGTTTTGGGGTATAAAGTTAAGATAGATTTTGAAATTCCCATTGAGAGATATGCATTTTTTAAAAATTGAGCATTGTTTTGCTGTAGGTGCCTCCTTGGCCAAAACTATAAAAGCATATCTGGTTACAATGTAGTTTTCACTAAGGTATATATATATATATAAAAGTGAACATAGAAGTCAACACTCTATGTTCACTTTTATATTTACACACACTCTATCTCTGATATCGAGCACTTTATCCCATAAATATAGCACACTTTAAGACTATATTTCTTCATATATATATATTTATATATGGTTGTTTGTGTTTGTAGTCTATTGTTCTTTTATATTTATATTAATATATTTTATTAAATTGCTACCGTTGTTTTCATCCCCAAATTATACACAAAGTTGAAGTGGAAAGATTATATTGAATTCATTGCTAGGCCTGCTACTAACAAAGTTGGTTCACTGTGTTGTGCTAGACAATTTTTCTCATCTGAATCTCTTACATTTTTATGAGTCTACCATTCATTCATGCATACTTTGAATATTGCTGCCGCATATGGTCTGGTTCTCCTGCTATATATTTAGAAATTCTTGATAAAATCCAAAGAAGAATCTTGGCTTCAATCACTTTTTCAACACAATAATGTATCTTCCCTGTGCCTTTTCTATAAATAATTTAATGGTAATTGTCCAGATGAACTCTTCGCTATGGTACTTAAATAAATTTACACACAGTACTAGATTGGCGGCAAGGCGTCATCAATTCACAGTTGAAATTGCTAGATGTAACCGTAAGTTCTATGCTAACAGTTTTTTTTCTCTTGTACTTCTCACCTGTGGAACTCTCTTCCAACTTATTGCTTTCTAGCCAACTTTGATCTTCAAAAATTTAAATGCCATGTCAATCGTTATCTACTGTCTTCTTGATTCTTTTACTGTTCTTGCTCCTTAATAATGTTTCTCTTTTTTCTTATTTTTTTTTATACTTTCACACTCAGTATCTCATTGTGTCTTAGTGGCTTTACTACGTTGCTTGGGGTGAAATGATTAAAAAAAAAATTCAACATTGTTACTTATTGCTATAAATGTTATTTTTAGTGAGTTTATGGGTTTGTTGTTTGTTTTCTTTGCGATGCCCTCTGAAACGATATCTTTAATCATCCTGTTGAGAAATGTATTGATGCAAACTCCAGGAGAGCAACTCTTTGCACCTTCTTTGGTACACATTTTACACTGACATGAAGTGGAGTGACTATATTGAATCAATTGCTGCATCTACTGTTAGGAACACTGGTTCACTGTGTTATACCAGAAAAGTTTTCTCATCAGAATCCATCTTTACATTAGTCGGACTATTGTCCCCATCTTTGTCGCCATATTTGTCACAACGTTTCGGCCGTTGTATGCTCCGGCCTTCTTCAGGTGGTTGGAATTTCGAACCAAACCCTTTATTTCGATCACTGGGGTAGACTGTTCTAGTTCCACGTGCCATGTTCAGTTCGAAATTCCAACCACCTGAAGAAGGCCGGCGCGTACAACGGCCGAAACGTTGTGACAAATATGGCGACAAAGATGAGGACAATAGTCCGACTAATGTAAATACTGTACATAATACCTCATCTCAGAAATATAGACAGACTCAGAATCCATCTTGTACTGTCTTAGGTACAATGATTAACTACATCCAGCAGCAAGGCCTCTGATTGGGAGAATGGAGGTTTTGAGGAGCTTGGAACTATGTCTTAATTGCTGTTATTCCCAGATCCACCCTGACCCTGGGTGGTAGTACCTGTTAGGGTCCCAGTTATGGGCAAATAGTGAATCCCCAAACTGGAATCAAAACACGAAAATATAAAAATGTATTTGAAAAATTACCAGCAATACATTTTTAGAGTAAAAAAAAATAAAAAAATTATTGGCAAAAAAAAACAAAAAAAAAAAGCTCACAAAATATAATTTCAGCATTAAATGACCCATAAGGAGATGATGTGCCACTAAACAAACCATCTTGCACATTTATAAATCTACCATTCATTCATGCGTTGAATACTGCTGCCATATTTGGTCTGGTGCTCCTGCTGTACATCTTGACAAAATCCAAAGAAGGATCTGTGATGTAATCGATCCTGATCTGGCATCTCGATTTCAGTCATTTTCTCACTGATTTCATGTGGCTTCCCTGTGTCTTTTCTACAAATATTTTCATGGCAACCGTTCTGATGAGCTTTTTCCTAGTGCCTTGGCAACATGAATTTAAGCATACTATAAGATTGGCAACTAGGTCCCACTGTTGAACTATCTAGATGCAACTGCCACTTCTTTTCTAGCACTTCTCACCTGTTGATCTCCCTTCTGATTTCATGCTTCCCTGATAACTACAATCTTCAAAAATTTAAATACAATGTCAATCGCTGTCTTCCTGAAGCCTGTTCCTTTATTTATTGTCCTTTTGTCACTTCACATCACTAATGTACTCGCACTCTCTTTCACTCCCTGTAACCCCCTGTGTCTCAGTAGCATTATCAATTTACTTGAGGTGAATTGATTTTAAACACATCTAAATGTCTGTCTGTCTCTCTCTCTCTCTCAAACAGTGAAATTAATATCTACTGGCCTGGAAGAATTAAAACTCTATTAAAAACAATGTACCTCTTCGTAAGGATTGCATTACTTTTTTATCTTAGGGAAATTGCTTTGTAGCCAGGCATGCTTTTACTATTTTAACCATGGGGGCACCTAGAGAAAAGCAAGATTCAGTTATTAGTTTTAAATTTCTTAATTTCGGAATTCCATGACAATCCCTTTCCACATTGTTCGGTCCTGCATTGCTGTCCCCAGATCCCCAGTGTCCAATCCTGAATCCCGAGCTATGGTGTCTGCGAAAAGTCAATTTTCATGAGAAGACACTTCCTGAAGGTTGCCATAGGGATAAGGATGAGATGATTTCCCCGTCCACTCGGTGGCAGTGGACGGGGAAATCATATCTCTTACTTTCTCTCTCTCTCTCTTATTTATTGCTTTATGTCGCTTTCTTTCTCTTTCTCTATCTCTCTTTTATTGCTTCATATCTCTTCATCATCATCGTCATCATCACCATCATTCGACTTCCGTATGGTTGATCAGAACTCCATTGACAAATCCCTTTCCACACTGTTCGGTCCTGCATTACTGTCCCCAGACCCCCAATGTCCAACTCTGAATCCCGAGTTAAGGTGTCTGCGAAAAGTCAATTTTCATGAGAAGACACTTCCAGAAAGATGCTACAGGAGTAAGGATAAGACAATTTCCCTGTCCGCTTGGTGGCAGTGGCTGGCAAACTGCGATTGTTTTTTTTTTTCAGCTTAAGAGAGATTGGTCTCAGGTCTCCATAAATTGTGTTAAATGTTGCATGGGATCTCCAACTGATGTTCTGGATTTTTCTAAGTAGATTTGTATATGTTCCATCCAGTCATCTTTCAGAAGACAAATCACCTTGTAGCCAGGCATGCTTTTACTATTTTAACCATGGGGGCACCTAGAGAAAATCAAGATTCAGTTATTAGTTTTAAATTTCTTAAAAAAAACTACTGTTTCAGGTATGAAAACAAAGCTAGCAGATTTTAAAGGGTCCTAATAAAAGATGAGCATTTCTTAAAAATAGTAACTGAGCTTTGCTTTGCTGTAGGTGCCTCCATGGCTGAAATGGTAAAAGTATGTCAGGCTACAAGGAAATACATATGTGTATATAAATGTGTGTTTGTTTATTCTTTCTCTTATATTTATATGACATTAATATTATATTTATTTAATTACAGAGGGAACTGCCTGTTTAATTTCTGCAGACGAAGCTTGACAACAAGTGAAGCGGCAACAGCTCTCCGGCCATTTTATTTTGCTGTTCATCCAGATTTATTTGGGCAACATCCAAAAGAAAGAGTTGAGTTTACTTTATATAAGAGTTTTTTTTTATGTTAATGTATCATTGATATTAATATAATTTACTTTCTCCTATATTTATTTATATACGAGGGTCATTCAATAAATAAGGTGAATTTTTCGGTATAAGGACTTCTAATACAGATAGAAGCTTACTTTTATTTTTATTTTTCAACGTAGTCTCCTAGCACTGTCACATGCTTTTCCCATCTGTGCACAAGCTTCCGTATTCCCTCAGCGTAAAAATCTTTGGACTGATGTCTCAGCCAGTCGCTCACAACACTTTTGACTTCATCGTTAATTTTTAACTTCTTGCCTCTCGTGAACGCTTTCAAGGGACCAAACAGGTGAAAGTCTGAAGGGGCAAGGTCTGAGCTGTAAGGAGGATGAGGGAGCAGTTCCCAGCCCAGCTCCTTGATGGTCTGCTGTGCTGTTTGTGCTCTGCAGTAAGCATCTTTGGCAGCCACCGGCAGCTGACCTTGTGTGCTGTCCCAACAGATAAGCTCAAAGTCCTTGCAATGTCATCCACTGTCACCCTTCTGTCAGACTGAATGAGGTCATTGACTGATTCGATCACCTCAGGAGACCTCACTTCTGTAGGCCTCCCAGGCCTGTCTTCATCCTCAACACTGCTCCGTCCTTCTTTAAACAATTTAGCCCACTTGTAGACATTTTTGTGGCTGAAACATGTGGCACCATACACAGTTGACATTCTCCTATGAATTTCAACTGGTTTGCACACTTCAGCAACCAAAAACTTGATAACTGACTGCTGTTCAATCCTGGAGCATGCTTCTTGGTCGGCCATCTTTGTTAATCGCCAAAACTCTCAAAGTTTTTTTTTAATCTGCAAAAGAAATTAAATCCATGTGAAAAAGAAGTAAAACAAAAAAAAAAAGAAAAAAAGAGTAAGCTTCTATCTGTATTAGAAGTCCTTATACCGAAAAATTCACCTTATTTATTGAATGACCCTCGTACATAGTTTTAACTTAATTAGATAATATATTTCCATAATATTCACCTCCCCCCCCACTCTAACTCTTCAAACGTCGAAAGTATTAACTGATTTTATTTCCGTATCCCCCCCTCTCTATAGCCTCTTTACATTATATTATTTATAATTTATAAACATTCCCTTACTCTAAGATCTCCGCCCCCCCAACTCTCTTTCCATTAATCCCTTACATCCTTTTATCTATATATTCTAAAGTTATTTTTAAACCCCTTTTTATTCCTCTTTTAAGTTTAAATTAATATTTCATTCTTCATATAACCCCAAATTAATGTCATACGGTCAATATTCGGGTTTAATTTTGTAAAACTTCTTCTCTTTAAGACAAATACCTTCCATTTCCGTCTGACTGAAACATTGAAATGGATAAATTCTGTATTAGTTTTTTGACTGGTGTGTTTTTTTTAGCTTTTGCAGTTAAATTTCTATTTCTGACACAAACTCAGTCTACGACAGGGTTGATAAGACAGATGACCAACATCTTTGACTGCCAAAATAGGCTATTCCCCATATGACATGAGTTGGGATTTTATTGTTTATTAATTATTTGCTCTGTAATAATAAATACATTGAGCTCTTTTTGTGGATCAGTTTTAATATTTTATATTACTAGGGTCCACTTGGATTATATACCAATGGATTTGTTACCTTTACTATATACATATATATATATATATATATATATATATATATATATATATATATATATAAATAAGTACCACCACTGATTCACTAAAAAATGAGCATACCATGATGAAAAAATGCCCCAAACTTAATAAAAGGAAATTTTATCATCAAAATCATGAAGAAGAAAGGATTTTTTTTATTATTAAATTATATTTTTGATCCTTTTTAATAAAACGTTCAAAATTTTGGTTAAGAATCTTGTTTTTTTTTCTTGACCAAGCTCGCTGTTGGTGTGATTGTACAACATTAAAAACAATGCATATAATTTGTAACATATCTATATATTATGTTGACTTTATTCTATAAATCTTCTGTATGCCATGTCTCCTCAGGATGTTGGCAATCATGGCTCTTCACAATTACCTGTCCTTTAATAAATTTTGTCTTTTTGTTATCTCGCCTAAACCTTATTCTGCCATCAAGCTCACGAGATCAGTTATGCATTGCTTTTATCTATCCCTCTTGCCTTCAATCTATTTTATCAATATCAAATTTTCCGAGCACTCTTTCCTCATTATGTACCCTAGAAATTTCAACTATCTCTTTTTGATGTTAAGTATTAGTGCCTTTTTTTTTATTTTCATTTTCTCTAAAACTTTACGTTACTCACATGTTCAGTCCATAGTATTCTCAGCATCCTTCTGTAGAACCCTATTTCTATTGCTTCACTGTCAGATAGGAGGATTGATATTACATAACAGTTCAGTACACTTTTTTTTGTTTCTGTTGCTTCAAGTCTCTTTTTCAACTGTGATGAGATTGTCCAGCATTCACTGTCAGATAGGAGGACTGACATTACATAACAGTTGAGTCCTCTTGTAATCAGACAGTGTTTAACATTTTGTTTCTAATTTCCCACCCACCAAAAAAAAAAACTATATAAATACAGATGCTCTCAAACTATTTTAGTTAATTTATGTGGCAAGAGCAAATGAAGAAAAATGCTCAGAAAATGAATTCATTTTTTTCAAAATTTATAATTACAGCTACCTATAGTTATTTGTTTATTTAGATTTTCTTGTAATAAATATTACATTGTATTTGGTTCACATATTTTTATAAATTTTTTTTTTTTTACTAATATTCACCCAATACAAGGCCCAAGAGCCACTCAATGTAGAAGGTTACTGTGTGGCGTTAGCATAAGAAAGGTTAAGCATTCGGAGTATAGAGCTGAAGTAGATTTTAGAAGGAAGCAGAAACCCAATCCTAAACAGGAAACCATTGATAAACTTCTAGATTTGCCTATCGTCTGGTTCACACTAATCCGCAATCTCTTGAACAGGAGTAGGGGTATTTTACTATTTATTAAATACTTTAGATGCTGTATCTGTCTATCTTTCTGAGATAGGTATTGTAATTATTTACATTGTTTTGACTGCTGTCCTCATTTTTATTGCCATATTCACAATGTTTTGGCTGTTGTATACTCCTTCAGGACACATGACCCAGTAGATTTGGTTGGATCCAGTGACTTGACTTAAAGAGTTCAATACCAGACTACTGCAGTGGGGAACAAAAACTTGGAGAGTTAAGTTAAAGGGAGATAACTGAGATATCTGAAAGAGGCATGACACATGGAATTAGAACAATCTACTCCGTGGATGAAATAAAGGGTTCAGGTTGAAATTCCAATCACCTGTAGAAGGCCAGAGCATACAACAGCCAAAATGTTGTGAATATGGCAATAAAGATGAGGTCAATAGTCCGAACAATGTGAATAATTTAGATACCATGTTTAAAATTAAAGGCAAAAAGTAGGGGTTGGGTTATACAAAAGTACATGTTTTCAGAAATTTTTACTCTGCTTAAAAACCTGTTATTTGAAATGGCAAGATTTCAAATTGAGCACAATAGGTAATGAAACATGGAGTAGGCAGGTGCTGATAATAATTGTTTACAAAAGATATTTGATATGTCGGCCATATTTGGTCTTTGGGAATTGGCGTAATTGAACATCATTTGACTCAGTTTTGCTCCCAAGATAAAGTTTGTTTAGATTTTGATTTTCTTATCTTTTCATAAAGTTTTTTTCTCTTTATTCTTAATGAGAGACAATATTGTTTTTTTTTTTTTCGTAGTTTATTAATATATCTTCTTTATGTGCCATGACCCCTCAGGATGTAGGTGATCATGGCTCTCAACAACTTCCTGACCCTTGTAGCTCTTAATATATTTTCTGTTATTTTTTCTCAGCCCCATGAAAGTATTTATAAAAATGGCACAGAGACAACCTTACGGCTGCGGGAAAGTGACTGATGTCAGGCTGCCAGATCAAGACCAATAATATTGCTGATTCTTCTTTGGATTTTATCAAGGAACTCTAGATGAATACCAGTCTGCACTGGACCAAATGTGGCAGCAATATTCTAAGTATGGACGATTGGTAGACTTATAGATATGTAAGATAGATTCTGGAGAGAAAAACTGTCTTGCAAGACACAGTGAACCAACTTTCTTAGCAGCTGACCTAGCAATGGATTCATTATACACTCAGTTTGCATAATAGATAATAAAACACAACATAGGCAGGTGTTGATAACAATTGTTTACAAAAGTTATTTAATATATCAGCCATATTTGGTCTTTGGGAATCCACGTAATTGAACATCTTTTGTCTTAGTTTTGCTCACAAGATAAAATTTGTTTAGATTTTGATTTTCCTGTGTTTTTTTTTCTAAATCTTTATCGATTATTTTTATTAAAGTTTTTGAAATTCACAATCTGACTTATTTTTTTTTTATGTATTTTACTGTTTATTAACCTTTTATTAATATTACTTACCTTTCCACAGCATTATTTTTCAAGCCCTCTCATTTGCAGAAACCTTATTGTTAATTTCACTCAAGAGTGTTTTCTGTTGCCATAGCAGGATATGACAACACAACTATGAAATTCAAACAAATTCAGGGATCAGAGTCACCTTCAGTTGCAGGATAAGCTTTCTGCACAGCAAATGAAATTATATACTGAATGATAAAGGTTAAATACTTCAGATACTTTGTTTTCTTGTGTATAATACAAGAAATTTTGAACGAAAATTAAAGGCAAGGGGGTGCGGATTATACACGAGTAAACGTTTTCAGAAATTTGTACTTGGCTGAAAAAAATCTCTTATTTGAAACAGCAAAATTGCAAATACACTCAGCACAATAGATAATAATGCTCAAAGTAGGCAAGTGTTGATAACAATTGTTTATAAAAGATATTTGATATGTATGCCTAGACGTGGGCAGTGGAATGAGAACAGTCTAACCCTGTAGATTAAATAAAGGATTCAGTTCAATCCCTGGAGAGGGCAGTGTAGCGGCTCCTTATTGGTTTTTCTGGTCGTAAATTAAAACACGAGTCTCGACTGATGTTTGAGCTTGAATTTTATTTATAGCTTCAAATCACCGTGAAATACTGAAATACAAAAAGCGTTTTAAAACATAACATAAATTATTTTTACTAAAAGGGGTCTTAATAAGTCCAGTAATTTCACGGGAAAGTTAAAGAGAACATATTTACCTGTGCGCCGTAACCAGTAATAAGGGCTACTAAGTTCTAATTCTTGACAAAACAAAACTCCCTCCAATTCTTTCCACTGGTCCTTGCTTGGGCGGAAGTTGCAGTGAATTGTGGGAGTTTCTAATAGAAATGGGCCCTTACCTAACTGTTTCCCTTACACTGTCCATATTAAAAGTCTAATTAAAATTAAAAAATGGATAAGGAATCCATAACTAAACTATTGGCGCATCTAAAAAGGGGGGCGACAGCTACAGGCAGTGTGTACATGGATTCAGTGGAATCAGGGCGAGGAATAACTGAGCAGTACTAAAAATAAGAACTAGATGAGATATGCCTAGACATGAGCAGTGGAATGAGAAATTTTCTGAAAGTTAATAGGGGCGGGGTGAGTGTTCAAGTGGATATCCATTGTAAATTCATCCCTCCCCTTTAAAATCCAAAACAAATATATACAATACAACATTTCTTAAAATGTAAACAATAAACTTGGGGGGTAGTGGAATTAGTTATATTTCTTTTGTATAATATGACTTGAGTATAAAACCCATTAAACATTTTTGCCTCGTTTCATATTTGCCTTTGTTTTGAAAATCTCATCACTTTTTATTTTATCTTGTCATTTTAGGGGATAAATGAGGAATCCTTAAAGAAATTAAACGAATATGTTTCTGCCCTTCATTCTGTTGGCTATGCTCGACCGACAGAAGTTATTTTTTACCTGAAGATCAGTGATGACAACAAAGGATTTCCAGGTAAGAGTTTAAGAATCAGGTGTATGAAAAAATATAAATAATAAAGATCAGATTATAAAATGTCAAGTGTGCCATGTTTGATATTTACACAATTGGGTGACTGTCACTTTCAATTCAGCACTAAGCAGAAAGTTTTTCCCATCGTAAGCTACTGTTTCTTTCTGCAGTAGACTGGTTGCCAACCAAGGCTATAGAGTTCAGTCTTTTTTTTTTTTTTCAATGATGTTCACCCTGTACAAGGCCGGGGGGGGGGCGCTCAAGGTAGAAGGTTACAGAGTAAGAGGCACTGCTTATGCGGATATGTGGGGAAAAAATAATAAGGAAACTTTCACAACGCAATTTTAAAAAAAAAACATTGTTGAAAAAAAAGGAAAACTTCATTTTTTTTATCCTTTCAGGCATGTAATTTTGATTTTGTTTTTTGTTTTTTCATTTTTACTGCTATATTTGGATTCACCCAAGCAATTTCACACCATAATGGAACATTTTCAATACCGTGGGCTTCTGGTGCTTATACTGCAAATTAACCACAACTTCAAATTCTGTCTAGAGTTTATAGACCCTTGGGAAAGGCATGAATCTAATTCTCCCTGCTCTGTTGTTCACAAAATGTCTTGTCACTGCCATTTCTTGATGACTTCAGCAGGTTATTTCTCCAGTAATCATTTTATCTGTCTGATGAGTAGAAGTAAAAAGCTGTTACCTCCTTTGTCAATCTTGTTGGGGAACATTCAGTCTACATAAGACTATGTGGGGTGAAGTAAAAAATATATTTATCTGTTACTTTTTTCTTTTTATTGAAATAAGAATATATACAAGGTGGCCACTGAAATACTGATATAAAACAAAAATAACTTTTACAAACACATGAGTATCTTGGGGTAGTAAAGTTTGGACCATTTGAATCTTGTATGGAACCATTTTTAAATTGAGTTTCAGAATCTTCTGAAGGAATTTTCTGGTAATGCCTAGTTGAGCAAAGCGATGAAGGGTAGAGGCTGATGGATCCTCTAGGACACTCTGCCTTACAGCTTCCATTGCTGTGTCATTGCATACAATGTGCTTAGGACCTCTTCCCGGAAGAACGCAGACTGATCCAGTTCTTTCAAACCAGGCGATTAGGTTCTGATCATGTTATTGCTAGGAGATACTCTGACATTAAAATATTGCCAGTATTTTCTCTGAGTTTGAATAAATGATTTTTCATTAAAATAGAAAAACTTAATGAGTTTTACTCGTTGCTGGACATAATACATAATCATTTTAATCTCCAAGGGATATTCTATAATCAGCAAAAAAATAAAATAAAAATTTTACGACTTTTAGAAAACCTTCAGCTTTTCAGTGTCCCCTAAACTCGGTGGTGCTGAAAAGTTTTCTGCCTGACCCACTTTCCAAAATGACCAAACATCAACATTTATTTTTTGAATTCCTTCTGGGTAGGGCTGAGAACTTTTCAGTTTTTTTATTGTCTGTAATGTCAATAACCTTATGTTGTATTAGAGTTATCTCCCTTGAATTGGCAACACCAAGTGGCAGTGCATCCTGGGTATGAAGATAAGCTACATCCACGTCCTGGGTATGACGATAAACCATGTCCAACAGCAAGGCCTCTGATCTGGAGGCTTTGAGAAATGTGGAACCACCTCTTAATTGCTGGTTTTCCCAGATCCACCTTGACCTGGGGTGGTAGCACCTGTTAGGGTTCCAGCAATGGGTAAATAGTTAAACCCCAGACTGGAGTCAAAAAACTTTGAAAGTGTAATAATAGGTTTTAATACCAGAAATACTATTTTTTTAAAATTATTACCATCAATACATTTTTGGAAAAAAAAATATTACCAGTTATAAAAATCTTGTTGGCATTAAATGACCCATTGAGGTTGATATGCCGTAAAACAAAACAAACTAAACCAAGTGGTAATGTCTTTGTCATGGGGGAAAGTTCCAAGCAATTTACAAAATTGAGAGGTGTAAAAAAAAAAAAAAAAATATTAATGCGAAAGAACATATTGCAATCAAAATTGAAAAAATAAATTAAAAATGCAGTTAGTTTTGGCTCAGGGTCAGCAAGCATGACAGTTGATCAAAGGTCTTCAGCTGCTTTGGTCTCCCAATGATATCCATATTTTGCAAGGAAGAAAAACTTTTGATTTTTACAAAGTTATTACCAATATATACTCATGTATAGGTTGCACCAGTAAATAAGTCGCACCTTTAGTTTGGGGTTGTCAAAGTGAGTATTTGCAGTTGACTCACAGATAGATCACACTATAATCTAAGGAGTTATGTGGCCCTTTTTTAATGTAAATATAACTAATATTTGTTAAATATTTTCAATTATTCACCTTCATTTCAAAACTTTGCTTACATAAGAAAAGTGATTGGGTGTAATTTTGTGGTATTTGCTTATCGAGTGTGGGACTGCTCGGTTTAGACAAAAATTTGGGTACTGGTAATTGCTTCAGTCCTAAAATCACTTGAAATTGATGGCCTTTCGTCGTAAATCAAATAATAAATGGTAAAAATGAGCAGTGCAGATCGAACACTTTTTATATTGTGATGCGGTACCGTTGGAAGGGGCAAGTGTATAAAATCAAATTGTCGGGGAAAAATTCATTTTCTCCCTTGCTCAATCCCAGGGTACTCGCCTGAACTACTGATATGCCACAGTCTATTTCAGATTCTCTATGATGTCAAGTAGATAGGTCGCACCCCTGATTTTTATCAAAATTTTGATGAAAAAAAAAAGTGCGATCTATCCTGAAGTATATGTGGTAGCTAAATTTCCATACAATATTTTTTAACTAATTTTAGTCTTGTTTGTAGTAATTAATTCGGTAGACATTGAGACAGTATATATATATATATATATATATATATATATATATATATATTTCCTTAAATATTTTATGTGAATTTTTATTTAATTGTGCCTGCCCAAACCCCAGGGCACTTGACCCTGCCACTCCCCTTCCTCAGTCATCCTCTTTGCCTTATAAATGTTTAATTTGATGCTATTACTTCTCACTTTCAGTTAAGAATTTTAGCAATCTTTAATTGCCAAAACATCTTTAACCTTTGTGCCTGCAACAAAACAGTGTGTCAAAAGGAGGGTTTTTTCTCTTGACGCTACATTCAAATAAATACTAAATAAATAACTATAAATAATAAATAAATAGTGTAAATAATAAATAAATAGTGTAAATAATAAATAAATAACTATAAATAATAAATAGTGTAAATAATAAATAAATAACTATAAATAATAAATAGTGTAAATAATCAATAAATAGTGTAAATAATAAATAAATAACTATAAATAATAAATAGTGTAAATAATAAATAAATAGTGTAAATAATAAATAAATAACTATAAATAATAAATAGTGTAAATAATAAATAGTGTAAATAATAAATAAATAACTATAAATAATAAATAGTGTAAATAATAAATAAATAGTGTAAATAATAAATAAATAACTATAAATAATAAATAGTGTAAATAATAAATAAATAACTATAAATAATAAATAAATAGTGTAAATAATAAATAAATAGTGTAAATAATAAATAAATAACTATAAATAATAAATAAATAACAAATAAATAGTGTAAATAATAAATAAATAGTGTAAATAATAAATAAATAGTGTAAATAATAAATAAATAACTATAAATAATAAATAACTATAAATAATAAATAGTGTAAATAATAAATAAATAGTGTAAATAATAAATAAATAACTATAAATAATAAATAAATAACTATAAATAATAAATAGTGTAAATAATAAATAAATAACTATAAATAATAAATAAATAACTATAAATAATAAATAGTGTAAATAATAAATAAATAACTATAAATAATAAATAAATAACTATAAATAATAAATAGTGTAAATAATAAATAGTGTAAATAATAAATAAATAGTGTAAATAATAAATAAATAGTGTAAATAAACAATCTAATAAATCATGTTCGTTATTTTTGTTGTCAGTTCTTAAGATCAAAGAAAATGTACAAGTTCATATATTTAGGTTTTATTAAAATTCTAATCAGCATGTGAAGGTAGTTAAAATAATATCAGTGTCAAGGGGAAAAAAAACATCCCTTTGACACACTGTTTTTTTTTTAGACACAAAGGTTAAAGATTGACAGATTTTTTATTTTATAGAAAAATGTTTAAAAGCATATTGATGATTTTCAGCTGACAAGATCCACAAATCAAAACCAATTTTGCTCCAAACTATCTTTAGAAAATCATTGGCAATGCATTTATATTATACACATAATATCCCTATAAACATTTATAAATATCTCTATAAATATTTCTTGCATTAATTCCTGGCTGGTGACAATCTCTCCTTCCTGGTTTTCAATGAATTCCTAAAGTAAAGTCTTTAGTAACACGTTTTGTATGAATATTGAATATTGCTGTCACCTCTGGTCTGTTGCATCTATAATGTTATTGGTCCTGACGTGGCATCTTGGCTTGATGACAATAAATAATAGGAAAGTGATCTTCAATCCGTTGTTAACTGGGGCAAGAAATGGCTTGTTAATTTTAATTCCGCCAAACCAAAACTGCTCTCTTTTAATCATTTTAGAAAACCTTTGTTTGCCTTCCATTGGCATGACTAACCCCCAGAAGAGGATCACGCTGTGCTTTCTCAAGCAAGTGTTTCCATTGACATGAAGCAAAATGATTATCTTAAATTAATTGCTAGGTATGTCACTAGAAGAGTCGGTTCACTGTATCATGATAGACAATTCTTCTCATCAGGAACTCTCTTACACCTTTATAAGTCTACCCTTTGTCCGTGCATTGAATGTTGATGCCACATCTGGTCTGGTACTTCTGCCATGTATTTGGAGATTCTTGATAAAATACAATGAAGAATTGTCAATGTAAAGCATGCGGAAGCTGCATTTCGATGATGGGAAACTGACTGAAGCCAAGATGCCACGTCAGGACCAATTGTAGATTCTTCTTTGGATTTTATTAGGAATCTCTAAATACAAGGTGGGATGGATAAATTGTCACCAATCTATATTTTTAATGTCACTCATGGGTGTTGTTCGCTTTTGATTTTGTCGACTGCACAGTTTAGTAATGTCAGTTGGGCATGGTCTGTGAGAAAAAGAGCACCATGATGCAAATCATTCTGCCAGAAATTTGGAAACAGCATGCTGTACAGCTTGGCATTTGTGCCAGACTCTCCAATACAAACGTTTCAGAGTGTTTGGATGTCAATCTGAGGACAGTGGAGACGATTTGGAAAGAGTTGGATGAGTTTAATGCTGATTACAAAGGTGTTTGGAGTGCTCACTAGTGATGGCAATGTTATGCTTCCATTCATCTTCCCACAGGGCCTCAAACTCAACACAGAGGCCTACATCAGGTGCCTTGAAGAGATAATGCTGCCCTGGGTCAAGAGGGTGGCTGCTGGAAGACCCCATGTCTGGCAACAGGACTCTGCACCATGTCACAGAAGCAGGAGAACCCAGTCGTAGCTGTCAGACAATTTCTGCAACCATATCACCCCTTACATCTGGCCACCTAATTTCCCAGACTGCAAACCCCTTGATTATTATGTGTGGGGCGCAGTTGAGCGAGAGACCACTAAAACTCCTTGTAACAGCAAAGATGAACTGAAGGCAAAGATTATGAAAGCATTCACCAACTTAAACAAGGAGACCGCCCAGAAGAGCGGAGACTCTGGAGGCTGTAGTTGAAGTCAATGGTGATTTTATTGAATAATACTCTTTAATATTTCAAGTTATGTTGGTGTTATTTTCATTTTTGTGTAATTTAGATGTCAATTTATCCATCACATCCTGTATATAGCAGGTGCACCAGATCAGATATGGCAGCAATATTCAAAGTGAGGATGAATGGTAGGGTTATAAATATGTAAGATAAATTCTGGCAGGAAAAAATTGTCTAGCACTATAAGCAGGGCTGTTGTGTACTAACCCTGAGCTCCTGGCTTTGTGAGGGGGAGCCTGATTGGTGACCCAGCCAGTGCCTTGGAACCCTAGCCTTGTTATCAACATTTGTTTTTTTTCTCTACCTACATTTAAATACATTACAAATTAAACTAAGCACAACTATTAAAGGATTAAAAAATTTTGCATATTTTTTTTCATCAAAATCCATGAATTTGTCTTGCTTATGCTAAATCTTAAAAAAAACAATATATAAAATTGTGGAAAAGAGTGGTGGGGTGTGTGCATCATAGATTGGGAGTGGGGAGGCTTTAGACCCTTGCACCGACCCTGACTGTAAAATCATTCTTATACTAACTATGAATACTTGGATCATCAGCATCGCCTTCTTCATTGTCAGTTAAATATATATTTTTTTTAAGATTGTTGATTTCTTGGTGAAACATTTTGAACATACGTCATATGACCCTCTGGTTTTACCATCCTTGGAGATGGTATCATCCTTGGAGATGGTATCATTTTATTTCTTAATGAATGTTCATTGATTGAGGTGACCAAATATTGCACCTTTAATCTTGGAGCTTGAAGGCTGGGAATCCGCTCCACAAATATTGCACCTTTAATCTTGGAGCTTGAATGCTGGGAATCCGCTCCACAAATATTGCACCTTTAATCTTGGAGCTTGAAGGCTGGGAATCCGCTCCACAAATATTGCACCTTTAATCTTGGAGCTTGAAGGCTGGGAATCCGCTCCACAAATATTGCACCTTTAATCTTGGAGCTTGAAGGCTGTGAATCCGCTCCACAAATATTGCACCTTTAATCTTGGAGCTTGAAGGCTGGGAATCCGCTCCACAAATATTGCACCTTTAATCTTGGAGCTTGAAGGCTGTGAATCCGCTCCACAAATATTGCACCTTTAATCTTGGAGCTTGAAGGCTGGGAATCCGCTCCACAAATATTGCACCTTTAATCTTGGAGCTTGAAGGCTGTGAATCCGCTCCACAAATATTGCACCTTTAATCTTGGAGCTTGAAGGCTGGGAATCCGCTCCACAAATATTGCACCTTTAATCTTGGAGCTTGAAGGCTGGGAATCCGCTCCACAAATATTGCACCTTTAATCTTGGAGCTTGAAGGCTGGGAATCCGCTCCACAAATATTGCACCTTTAATCTTGGAGCTTGAAGGCTGGGAATCCGCTCCACAAATATTGCACCTTTAATCTTGGAGCTTGAAGGCTGGGAATCCGCTCCACAAATATTGCACCTTTAATCTTGGAGCTTGAAGGCTGGGAATCCGCTCCACAAATATTGCACCTTTAATCTTGGAGCTTGAAGGCTGGGAATCCGCTCCACAAATATTGCACCTTTAATCTTGGAGCTTGAAGGCTGGGAATCCGCTCCACAAATATTGCACCTTTAATCTTGGAGCTTGAAGGCTGGGAATCCGCTCCACAAATATTGCACCTTTAATCTTGGAGCTTGAAGGCTGTGAATCCGCTCCACAAATATTGCACCTTTAATCTTGGAGCTTGAAGGCTGGGAATCCGCTCCACAAATATTGCACCTTTAATCTTGGAGCTTGAAGGCTGGGAATCCGCTCCACAAATATTGCACCTTTAATCTTGGAGCTTGAAGGCTGGGAATCCGCTCCACAAATATTGCACCTTTAATCTTGGAGCTTGAAGGCTGGGAATCCGCTCCACAAATATTGCACCTTTAATCTTGGAGCTTGAAGGCTGGGAATCCGCTCCACAAATATTGCACCTTTAATCTTGGAGCTTGAAGGCTGTGAATCCGCTGCACAAATATTGCACCTTTAATCTTGGAGCTTGAAGGCTGGGAATCCGCTCCACAAATATTGCACCTTTAATCTTGGAGCTTGAAGGCTGGGAATCCGCTCCACAAATATTGCACCTTTAATCTTGGAGCTTGAAGGCTGGGAATCCGCTCCACAAATATTGCACCTTTAATCTTGGAGCTTGAAGGCTGGAATCCGCTCCACAAATATTGCACCTTTAATCTTGGAGCTTGAAGGCTGGGAATCCGCTCCACAAATATTGCACCTTTAATCTTGGAGCTTGAAGGCTGGGAATCCGCTCCACAAATATTGCACCTTTAATCTTGGAGCTTGAAGGCTGGGAATCCGCTCCACAAATATTGCACCTTTAATCTTGGAGCTTGAAGGCTGGGAATCCGCTCCACAAATATTGCACCTTTAATCTTGGAGCTTGAAGGCTGTGAATCCGCTCCACAAATATTGCACCTTTAATCTTGGAGCTTGAAGGCTGTGAATCCGCTCCACAAATATTGCACCTTTAATCTTGGAGCTTGAAGGCTGGGAATCCGCTCCACAAATATTGCACCTTTAATCTTGGAGCTTGAAGGCTGGGAATCCGCTCCACAAATATTGCACCTTTAATCTTGGAGCTTGAAGGCTGTGAATCCGCTCCACAAATATTGCACCTTTAATCTTGGAGCTTGAAGGCTGTGAATCCGCTCCACAAATATTGCACCTTTAATCTTGGAGCTTGAAGGCTGGGAATCCGCTCCACAAATATTGCACCTTTAATCTTGGAGCTTGAAGGCTGGGAATCCGCTCCACAAATATTGCACCTTTAATCTTGGAGCTTGAAGGCTGGGAATCCGCTCCACAAATATTGCACCTTTAATCTTGGAGCTTGAAGGCTGGGAATCCGCTCCACAAATATTGCACCTTTAATCTTGGAGCTTGAAGGCTGTGAATCCGCTGCACAAATATTGCACCTTTAATCTTGGAGCTTGAAGGCTGGGAATCCGCTCCACAAATATTGCACCTTTAATCTTGGAGCTTGAAGGCTGGGAATCCGCTCCACAAATATTGCACCTTTAATCTTGGAGCTTGAAGGCTGGGAATCCGCTCCACAAATATTGCACCTTTAATCTTGGAGCTTGAAGGCTGGGAATCCGCTCCACAAATATTGCACCTTTAATCTTGGAGCTTGAAGGCTGGGAATCCGCTCCACAAATATTGCACCTTTAATCTTGGAGCTTGAAGGCTGGGAATCCGCTCCACAAATATTGCACCTTTAATCTTGGAGCTTGAAGGCTGGGAATCCGCTCCACAAATATTGCACCTTTAATCTTGGAGCTTGAAGGCTGGGAATCCGCTCCACAAATATTGCACCTTTAATCTTGGAGCTTGAAGGCTGGGAATCCGCTCCACAAATATTGCACCTTTAATCTTGGAGCTTGAGAGACTGGGGAATCCGCTCCACAAATATTGCACCTTTAATCTTGGAGCTTGAAGGCTGGGAATCCGCTCCACAAATATTGCACCTTTAATCTTGGAGCTTGAAGGCTGGGAATCCGCTCCACAAATATTGCACCTTTAATCTTGGAGCTTGAAGGCTGGGAATCCGCTCCACAAATATTGCACCTTTAATCTTGGAGCTTGAAGGCTGGGAATCCGCTCCACAAATATTGCACCTTTAATCTTGGAGCTTGAAGGCTGGGAATCCGCTCCACAAATATTGCACCTTTAATCTTGGAGCTTGAAGGCTGGGAATCCGCTCCACAAATATTGCACCTTTAATCTTGGAGCTTGAAGGCTGGGAATCCGCTCCACAAATATTGCACCTTTAATCTTGGAGCTTGAAGGCTGGGAATCCGCTCCACAAATATTGCACCTTTAATCTTGGAGCTTGAAGGCTGGGAATCCGCTCCACAAATATTGCACCTTTAATCTTGGAGCTTGAAGGCTGGGAATCCGCTCCACAAATATTGCACCTTTAATCTTGGAGCTTGAAGGCTGGGAATCCGCTCCACAAATATTGCACCTTTAATCTTGGAGCTTGAAGGCTGGGAATCCGCTCCACAAATATTGCACCTTTAATCTTGGAGCTTGAAGGCTGTGAATCCGCTCCACAAATATTGCACCTTTAATCTTGGAGCTTGAAGGCTGTGAATCCGCTCCACAAATATTGCACCTTTAATCTTGGAGCTTGAAGGCTGGGAATCCGCTCCACAAATATTGCACCTTTAATCTTGGAGCTTGAAGGCTGGGAATCCGCTCCACAAATATTGCACCTTTAATCTTGGAGCTTGAAGGCTGGGAATCCGCTCCACAAATATTGCACCTTTAATCTTGGAGCTTGAAGGCTGGGAATCCGCTCCACAAATATTGCACCTTTAATCTTGGAGCTTGAAGGCTGGGAATCCGCTCCACAAATATTGCACCTTTAATCTTGGAGCTTGAAGGCTGGGAATCCGCTCCACAAATATTGCACCTTTAATCTTGGAGCTTGAAGGCTGGGAATCCGCTCCACAAATATTGCACCTTTAATCTTGGAGCTTGAAGGCTGGGAATCCGCTCCACAAATATTGCACCTTTAATCTTGGAGCTTGAAGGCTGGGAATCCGCTCCACAAATATTGCACCTTTAATCTTGGAGCTTGAAGGCTGGGAATCCGCTCCACAAATATTGCACCTTTAATCTTGGAGCTTGAAGGCTGGGAATCCGCTCCACAAATATTGCACCTTTAATCTTGGAGCTTGAAGGCTGGGAATCCGCTCCACAAATATTGCACCTTTAATCTTGGAGCTTGAAGGCTGGGAATCCGCTCCACAAATATTGCACCTTTAATCTTGGAGCTTGAAGGCTGGGAATCCGCTCCACAAATATTGCACCTTTAATCTTGGAGCTTGAAGGCTGGGAATCCGCTCCACAAATATTGCACCTTTAATCTTGGAGCTTGAAGGCTGGGAATCCGCTCCACAAATATTGCACCTTTAATCTTGGAGCTTGAAGGCTGGGAATCCGCTCCACAAATATTGCACCTTTAATCTTGGAGCTTGAAGGCTGGGAATCCGCTCCACAAATATTGCACCTTTAATCTTGGAGCTTGAGGGCTGGGAATCCGCTCCACAAATATTGCACCTTTAATCTTGGAGCTTGAAGGCTGGGAATCCGCTCCACAAATATTGCACCTTTAATCTTGGAGCTTGAGGCTGGGAATCCGCTCCACAAATATTGCACCTTTAATCTTGGAGCTTGAAGGCTGGGAATCCGCTCCACAAATATTGCACCTTTAATCTTGGAGCTTGAGGGCTGGGAATCCGCTCCACAAATATTGCACCTTTAATCTTGGAGCTTGAAGGCTGGGAATCCGCTCCACAAATATTGCACCTTTAATCTTGGAGCTTGAAGGGCTGGGAATCCGCTCCACAAATATTGCACCTTTAATCTTGGAGCTTGAGGGCTGGGAATCCGCTCCACAAATATTGCACCTTTAATCTTGGAGCTTGAAGGCTGGGAATCCGCTCCACAAATATTGCACCTTTAATCTTGGAGCTTGAAGGCTGGGAATCCGCTCCACAAATATTGCACCTTTAATCTTGGAGCTTGAAGGCTGGGAATCCGCTCCACAAATATTGCACCTTTAATCTTGGAGCTTGAAGGCTGGGAATCCGCTCCACAAATATTGCACCTTTAATCTTGGAGCTTGAGGGCTGGGAATCCGCTCCACAAATATTGCACCTTTAATCTTGGAGCTTGAAGGCTGGGAATCCGCTCCACAAATATTGCACCTTTAATCTTGGAGCTTGAAGGCTGGGAATCCGCTCCACAAATATTGCACCTTTAATCTTGGAGCTTGAAGGCTGGGAATCCGCTCCACAAATATTGCACCTTTAATCTTGGAGCTTGAAGGCTGGGAATCCGCTCCACAAATATTGCACCTTTAATCTTGGAGCTTGAAGGCTGGGAATCCGCTCCACAAATATTGCACCTTTAATCTTGGAGCTTGAAGGCTGGGAATCCGCTCCACAAATATTGCACCTTTAATCTTGGAGCTTGAAGGCTGGGAATCCGCTCCACAAATATTGCACCTTTAATCTTGGAGCTTGAAGGCTGGGAATCCGCTCCACAAATATTGCACCTTTAATCTTGGAGCTTGAAGGCTGGGAATCCGCTCCACAAATATTGCACCTTTAATCTTGGAGCTTGAAGGCTGGGAATCCGCTCCACAAATATTGCACCTTTAATCTTGGAGCTTGAAGGCTGGGAATCCGCTCCACAAATATTGCACCTTTAATCTTGGAGCTTGAAGGCTGGGAATCCGCTCCACAAATATTGCACCTTTAATCTTGGAGCTTGAAGGCTGGGAATCCGCTCCACAAATATTGCACCTTTAATCTTGGAGCTTGAAGGCTGGGAATCCGCTCCACAAATATTGCACCTTTAATCTTGGAGCTTGAAGGCTGGGAATCCGCTCCACAAATATTGCACCTTTAATCTTGGAGCTTGAAGGCTGGGAATCCGCTCCACAAATATTGCACCTTTAATCTTGGAGCTTGAAGGCTGGGAATCCGCTCCACAAATATTGCACCTTTAATCTTGGAGCTTGAAGGCTGGGAATCCGCTCCACAAATATTGCACCTTTAATCTTGGAGCTTGAAGGCTGGGAATCCGCTCCACAAATATTGCACCTTTAATCTTGGAGCTTGAAGGCTGGGAATCCGCTCCACAAATATTGCACCTTTAATCTTGGAGCTTGAAGGCTGGGAATCCGCTCCACAAATATTGCACCTTTAATCTTGGAGCTTGAAGGCTGGGAATCCGCTCCACAAATATTGCACCTTTAATCTTGGAGCTTGAAGGCTGGGAATCCGCTCCACAAATATTGCACCTTTAATCTTGGAGCTTGAAGGCTGGGAATCCGCTCCACAAATATTGCACCTTTAATCTTGGAGCTTGAAGGCTGTGAATCCGCTCCACAAATATTGCACCTTTAATCTTGGAGCTTGAAGGCTGGGAATCCGCTCCACAAATATTGCACCTTTAATCTTGGAGCTTGAAGGCTGGGAATCCGCTCCACAAATATTGCACCTTTAATCTTGGAGCTTGAAGGCTGGGAATCCGCTCCACACTAAAGTTGTACAAATTATTGAGCTGAACTGAATCACATTTTGAAAAAAAATTTTTTTTGTTTTTTTAATCATTTTACCCCAAGCAAGGCAATAAAGCCACTAGGACGCAAGGGGTTACTGAGTGTTAGAGAATATGCGAAAAACTACTATTAAGGAGAGAAGATAATAAAAGAGCAAGAATTAAGTCAGAAAATAATGATTGACATTACATTTAAATTTTTGAAGATCAAATTTAACTGGGAAGCAAGAAGTCAAAAGAGTTCCACAAGCGGGAAGTGCAATAAAAGAAACTGTTAGCATAGAATTTATAGTTCCATCTAGCAGCCATTTCAACTGTAAAATGATGAGGCCTAGCTGCCAGTTTAGTATTGCACTTAAATTCATAAAGTCTAGGCACCATAAAGGTCATCAGAGCTATTACCATGAAAGTATTTATAGATTGACATTGTATTAAAATTTTTGAGGATCAAAGTTGACTGGGAAGCAAGAATTCTGAAGAGAGTTCCACAAGCGAGAGAGAGAGAGAAGAAACTGTTAACATAGAACTTGAGGTTACATCTAGCAATTTTAACTGTAAAATGATGATACCTAGCCACCAATCTAGTGCTGAGCTTAAATTCTTAAGTCTAGGTACCAAAGTGGAAAGATCATCAGAACAATTAGCGATTATGTTACAGCGGTGGGAAAGAAACTGAAGTTGTGATGCCAGGTCAGAACCAATAACATTGCAGATTCTTCTTTGGATTGTTTTAGTTTAGCAGCATATCAGCCTTTATGGCAGATCATTAAAACTGTAACCCATTAGTGCCATAAGGGCACCATTATTCCCTTTGTATTCCATTTGTAAGAAAGAAGTTCCACTTAAACAGATTCCTCTTACTAATTTGTACTAAGTACTAATTTGTGGAACCAACTCCTAAGAAGATGCTTCCCTGATCACTGCAATTTAGTCTAGGGTTAACCATTATCTTCCCCACATATCCCCATAAATTGTGCCTCTTAACTCTTACTCTATAACCCTCTACCTCGAGTTGCTCTTGGGCCTTGTAGAGGGTGAACATTATTGTTAAAAAAAAAAAGAAGAAAAGATTGCACCACATGTAATGCAGCTATTGATGTATCTAAAGAAGGATAGCCTGAGGGAGTCTGTCCCACTTCAAGCTGGTATTGAAGTTAGTTTTCCTTTTACCAGACTGGCTACCAGCCAAGGCTAAAGAGGCTTACTGCCACATCACTTTGAAACACTGGATCCTGTACGATCACTGAAGTTAAACAACGGTGAGCCTGGTCAGAACCTAGATGGGTGACCACTTGGGCATACCAGGTGCTGTAAGCTTGGATGTGTGGGTGGTGTAATGGATAATGGTTCTGAATTCTTAATCAGAAAGCCAAGTTCTAATACTCACTGGGTTTGTTATATTCACTTATGTGCAAATACTCTTGGGAAAGATATGACTCAACCTCTTTTCCCCTAGCTATGGGTTAATTAGTAAGACGTGTATCACTAAACCATTATCTCCAAAAATGCCTCCAAAACAAAACTGCTTTTCTTTACCCACCGCAGAAAACCCTCCTTGCCTCCCATCAGAATTGCTGATTCCCAACTCCTTGATAGCGCCTCATTACGCCTGCTTGGTCTCATGCTGTCCGCTGATATGAGGTGGAATAAATACATTGAATCAATAGCTTCATCTACTGCAAGAAAAGTTAGTCCATCCTTCAAATTTATAAATCAACCATCTGTCCTTGCATGGAATATTGTTCTCATATATGAATTGGTGCCCCTGCTGTATGTCTCAAGGTCCTCAACAAAATCCAGAGATGGATATGCAATGTGATAGATCCTGATCTGGCATCTAGTCTACAGTTGCTTTCTCACAGACGTGCCGTGGCTTCTCTCTGTCTCTTCTAAAAGTATCTACATGGCAACTCTTCCGATGAGCTACTTTCACTCGTTCCCAGACTGCATGAATTTAAGCGAGCTACTAGGCTGGCATCTCAGTCCCACTCTTTCACTGTCAAAACAGTTAAATGTAACCGTCTCTTCTACTCAAACAGCTTCTCTCATACTTCCCATCTGTAGAACTTCCTTCCCCTTACTTGCTTCCTCAATAACTATAATCTTCAAATATTCAAGTGTAATGTCAATCGTCATCTGACTCCCTGAGCTTGTTCCCCATCCTTCTCTGTATCCTTTCCTCAAAAACGCCTTTTTACTCTTGTTCTCAATCCTCTGTAACCCCTTGTGTGCTAGTGGCACTCCCGACTTGCTTGGAGTGAATTGCTTTAAAAAAAGATAAATAAATTCTTACAATCTAAAAATATTTTCTGGATTTAAATAAAGGTTGATAAATCATAGAAAATGGATGAATCAATGAAATACTGATTAGCTACATGGACATGTCTTTTAGATTTATTTACATTCTCTGAAATATTAAGATATAGAAACGATCATTGTCACAAAATGAGGGATCAGTTTACATATTGATTGTAATATAGAATCGATCCCCCACTTTATAACCGTATTATAATTTCTTGTTTATCAAATTCTGATTGGATATGAATCCACCTTTTATTCTCCCAGCTATGGGTTAAATAACCTGCAAGGTGTTGATAAAATGAATGAATCAATCCCTCAACCAAGGCTAAAGAGTCAGGATGATTATTCTTTTTTGGAGAAAAATCACCTGGACCCTTCTTTATTCCAGTCACCTTTTGTTTTTAATCATTTCACCCCAAACAAGGCAATAAAGCCACTAAGACGCAAGGGGTTACTGAGTGCTAGAGAACATGAAAAAATATACCATTATGCAGAGAGGACAATAAAAGAACAAGAATTAAGAAGACAAGATAATGATTGACATTGCATTTAAATTTTTAAAGATCAAAGTTAATTGGGAAGCAAGAAGTTTGAAGAGAGTTCCACAAGCAAGAAGTGCGAGCGAAGAAACTGTTGGCATAGAACTTACGGTCACATCTAGCCATTTCAACTGTAAAATGATGACCAATCTAGTATTGCACTTAAATTCATAGAATCTAGGTACCACAGAAAAAAGTACGTCAGAGTAATTACTATGAAAGTATTTATAGAAAAGGCACAGGGAAGCTACTTTATAGCAGTGGGAATGTGACTGAAGCTGAGATGCCAGGTCAGGACCAATAATATTGCAGATGCTTCTTTGGATTTTATCAAGAATCTCTAAATATATAGCAGGAGCACCAGATCAGATATGGCAGCAATATTCAAAGCAAGGATGATTGGTAGACTTATAAATATGTAAGATAGATTCTGGCAGGAAAAAATTGTTTAGCACATCATGTTGTATCAACTGCAGACTTAGCAATTGATTAAATATACTCTTTCCACTTCATGACAGTGGAGACCTTAGCCCGAGAAGGTGCAATGAGTCACTCTCCTGGAGGTTAGCATCAGCCATGCTGATGGAAGGTAAAAAGGGTTCTCTCAGATGATTAAAAGATGGCTGTTTCATTTTGGAGGCATTAAAACCACGCAGGAAATTTCTTCTCACTCCTTGTGAACATTCTCAGACAAAGTGCGAGTATATACGGTAGTGTTTATTTAGTTTCTAGTCTACAAGTAGCATTTTGAACTCAAGGAGAGACAACACGTTTTTTCAAAGCTCTAAAAAATGAATGGATTTTAAGTTTAACTGAATAAAACATAAATATTGCCTAAAGCTAAAAGTAATATAATAATTTAATATAATTTGCAATTATTATTTCATTTATTATATATTATGATTATTATATTTATTTAAATCTATATATGTATTGTTTATTATTCTTTCTTTCAACTTTTACCACAGTTACACACACACACATACACATAGAGGGTATGATGGATGAATTGTCGTCTAAATGATGCAAAAATGAAAATAACACTGACATCTAAGTTTTACCAAATTTACACAAAAATATTTTGAAATACTAAAGAATAAATTTATTCAATAAAATCGCCATTGGCTTCAGCCACGGCTTCCAAACGACTTCAGTATCTCCTGCATCTCTCCTGGACGGTCTCCTTGTTTAAGTTGATGAATGCTGCCATAATCCTTGCCTTCAGTTCATCTTTGGGGTTACAAGGAATTTTTGTTGGTTTCTCGCTCAACTGCGCCCCAATACATAATAATCAAGAGGCTTGTAGCCTGGGGAGTTAGATGGCCACATGTAAGGGGTGACGTGGTCGCAGAAATTGTTTGACAGCCATGACTCTGTTCTTCCTGCTTGTGTGGCATGGTGCAGACATAGGGTTTCCAGCAGCCACCCTCTAGACCCAGGGCAGCACTATCTCCTCAAGACACTTGATGTAGGCCTCCGTGTTGAGTCTGAGGCCCCGTAGGAAGATGAATAGAGGTATAACATCACCATCACTAGTAATCACTTCAAACACTTTTTAGTGATAATTCTATTATAATTTATTAACCTCGACTTAGCTCTGTTGAGCAGGGTTCGAAACCGGGTAGCGAGCCCGTTTTTCAGTTTTACTTTTTACCTATTATCATCATGAATGGTAATGAAAATAATTTTTGTCTTTTTATGGCGGTCATAAAATTTTGTACCACAAATCATATCTTTATAAATATATATATATATATATATATATATATATATATATATATATACACATACATACATGTGTGTGTGTGTGTGTGTGTGATGGATAAATTGTCAACTGAGCCCCACACATAATAATCAAGGAGGTTGCTGTCTGGAGAGTTACGTGACCACATGTTAGGGTGATGTGGTCGCAGAAATTGTTTGACAACCATGACTCTGTTCTTCTGCTTGTGGCATGGTGCAGAATCCTGTTCCCAGATATAGGATCTTCCAGCAGCCACCCTATTGACCCAGGGCAGCACTTGATGTAGGCCTCCATATTTAAAGGCAGATATACAAATGGGACAATAAATCTTTCTTCCATAGCTCTCTTCTGTCACAGGATAATTTCTGTTTGAATTTCTGGGATGGGAAATTATTATTTACAGCCAGACTAATGTCCTCATCTTTGTTATCACCTTTCAGCAATTGAACCCTCTGGTCGTTATAAATGCATGTATAATATCATGAGATGACAAATAAAACAAATGCTGCCAGTGAGGTGAAAAGAAAAGAAGACACAAATTCTTAATATAGAATTTGTATTGCTGATATGAATGGGATGACTCTTTGTGGACAAGGGAAGCAACTTAAAAGAAGAGTATAATTGATAGGACCTGGAGTTTATGCATGTGTTGGGTCAGTTGACCAGAGTCATGGGTGGTGATATTGACCGCTTACCTGCTCACCATGGCTCCTGCTACAATTTCATGAGCGGCATTCTTAAAAGCAGATAGAGTGGATCATGACTCATTGTTTTTTATCATGTTCTTGCTTTAGCAGCAATATTCATTATTGATTAGACAAGATATCCCTAGATATGAGCAGTGGATTAAGAACAGTCTATCCCTGTAGATTAAATAAAGGGTCCTATGTCACCAAATTAATGACCTAACACTTTAATCCACCAGTAGGAATTTCCTGTAGGTTACACCTGGTGATGTCCTGAGGATGTTTATCACCAGTCGAAATGTGATAACAACACCACCAAAGGTGAGAACAATAGTGAACTTGTTTGTAAATAAGAAAAATGGATGTTGGGAAAAAAGCTTGTAAGTTAGAAATAAATTATTTGCATTTAAAATATGCAATATTTTTTCATAAATATATTTTAATACAGGGTTATTAAAAAAAAATGAACTGATTTCATTACACAATATTTTAATAAGGAAAAGCAATAGAAAACTCCAGCCAAGTCACAAGTGTCCTCTACTCAAAATCAACTTTTATTTCCTGACTTACAAGTGTTCAATGTGGCCACCACCTGCAGCACGGGCAACATCAATGCCAGAAGAGAATTCCTCCCAGACATGTATCAGCATATCACAATCCACTGAGTTGATCACTGTTATTATTCAATGTTAAATTCATTTCTTTTTATATATGACTTTTATTTCTGAGACTGTGATTTTGTCCACTTTTGGGATAAGAGGCTGGGATTTTATCCTGTTACCTGATGTTACCTTAGTTGTTTTGTTTTTTTTGTTAATCATTTCACCCCAAGAAAAGCAATAAAGTCACTAAGATGCAAGGGGTTACTGTGTATTAGAGAATATGAGAAAAAATTCACTGTTAAGGAGAGAGGACAATAAAAGAATAAGAATTAAGAAGGTGGAAGATAACAATTGATATTGCTTTAAAATTTTTATAGATCAAAGTTGATTGGGAAGCAAGAAGCCGGAAAAGAGTTCCACAAGTGAGAAGTGTAACTGAAGTGCCTTCTTCCATTTCCAACATTTTTTTCTTTAATATATATATATATATACACATATATATATACAGAATTTAATTTGAGAACTACAATGTTTTACAAGTTCACGTTCTAGCCTCTTTTCTGATCTTTGCCCCGACTTTCACCCCTACTTCCAAAACCTTGATCCTTATCAAAGACAAGAATATATTTTCTGATGAACAAGGGGGCTGGAAAATATAAAAAGGAATTTGACCACCCCTGCCTCAACCATCATGCCATAAAGTCGTGGGGTGGGGGATAACACTCAGAACTTGTCAGACCTTTTCTTCCAAAACCAGCTCCCAAACCTTTGATTCTTATCAAAGATAAGAATATATTTTCTGACAAATGAGAGGGCCGGGGAAAGTGTAAAGCAATTTTGTAAGGAAAAGTTCCCAATATTTCTGATCCTTCTATTCTCAATAAATACCGAGAATAGGCGCCTCTTTGGCAGCAAGTATTTGACATTGTCTATGATAACATCAGGACGGCAACAGTAACACCAGTCATCTTCGGAACCTGTTTCAAGGAAGAAGTCTACATGCTGGGCTCTAAAGACAGAATGTTGGCTCTTTATTAAAATCTAATTGAGATTTGCATCCTTGGACCTTGAAATTCCTGTCATTGGCCACTACTACAAACTCACTCAACTACAAACTATAGATCATCCAATTGTTTCCCCCCTTGACAAGAGCTCTGAAGAAATCTTAAGGGGTTAACACTCACATAAGAACAATTTACTTGCTTAAAGAACTTTTAGGTGCTCAGAGAAATATTTTGAGCAAACCTTTATATGAACACTTTTTCTTCCTTTAAGTTAAAGGAATTTTCTTCTCCCTTTCTTTCTCTCATATTTTGTATATATCCCTTTAACTTTTTTTTGTGTATATAAATAAACATTTTCTTCTTCTATTGTTATACCCAGAGCAAGAGTTTTAGTCTTTATTCTTCCGCCTAAAAGAGAGAATTGTCTACTCTAAGCTTTCAAGCCATTGTTGCTTTTTTTATCGATTCTGTAACCTTTACCTTACCCTTTCATGTGGGAAAGCCGGGACAAATTTCCCATAATAAATATATATATGACCTTGACAATGCCAACAAAAGTTTAAAAGAAGTTAAAAAATCAAACCTAATGCGAAATCATTAGCTCTGAAGTAGATTGAATAAATCATGTCAGCCAGTGTTTTTTGAAACGCAAGGCTAAAAACGCAGTTGTCAATGTTAATGACATCAAGCGCAAATTCTTCTCAATGTGAGTTCGGGTAAAAAATATTACAAACTTAGCAAACTGTGTCACACTACTAGTTGGGCATTATTCATTTATTTGATTAGGGATCGAAGTTGGCTCTATAAAGAATACGTCTTTTATTGTCCCCCTATTAATAATAATTCTAGGGCTAAATGATATTCATGTGGTGGGCATTTAACTGTTATCGATAAATGGTCTTAGAGAGTCAGTGTTTTTATATCGACTCACACACCACCATCTTGCTTCCTAATTGAACTAACTAAAAAAATATGAATGACCATCCTGGAGTATTTCTGTCAATTATGGAAAATTTAGTGTTCGGAGATTTGACATTGTTTTTTAGCCAAAAGTATATTTCAATAAGTTCTGGAAATGATTATTAAATAAATCTTATATTTTTTTTTAATTTCATTTTTAAATCTCTTGACAGCATTTTTTTTTTTTTTTTTCCAGGAGTGTAGGAAAATATTAATGATAATGTACAGGGTGGTCTGAAAGTCTTGTCACTCCTACATAATATGATTTTCTATTTCAGATGGCTAATAGGTGCTCCTACAGTTTGGAAGAGAAGTAGGAGTGACAAGTCTTTCGGACCACCCTGTAGATAAAAATTTGAAAAAAAACAGCGAAACTTGAGTGTTCGTTTTTTAAAATTACTTATAGATAATTCCAGTAATAATTGAATGGCTCCTGTTAATTTCAAATTTATTTTTAAAAAATTGTTTATTATTACAAGAGATAAAACTAAAAGTTTTAAAAAATTTTATTAAAAAAAAAATCTACAAGCAATGAGAGATTTAGTTAGACCGTGACTAAAACGTACTTAAGATAACCTTAGAATAATTACAATAAAATTTATTTCTGATCTCATAAATTAAAAAAATAGCTTTCTTTTACATTTTTAGTTTATTTTACTAACAAAATATGTTAGTTTTTTTTAGGTACTTGCAACCTCACTAAAAAAAAATCATGAAAATATCGCTCAAACAAAATTGTATAAATGCCTCTTATCTAACCATAGCATTAATAAAGTGTTTTCCATTGTATTGTTACTTTTTTTCTTTTAGGTTAATAGTGTAAAAACGATTGTTTACTAAAATAAAACTGGTTTAACTCGTACTAAAAACAATGTTATGTGTACTTTATATGCATTACTTAGAGTACTCGAGGGTTTGTTAGCAGAGTTACGCCCCTTGACTACACCCCCTCCTCCATTTATTTATATACCTCCTCCTCTTCTTCCTATCAATTAAAAAAGTGGGGGGAAAGTACTCTTAAGCTTCCCAATATGGCGCAACAGTTCTTGTAGTAGCGGTAGTTAGCTTGCTTTTTAGTACGTCCTCTGCCTGCTCACTTTTGCTCGACAATAACAACTCTTCTGTCTTCTTCCTCTCCTCCTCCTCTTGCAATAGCAACAGCTGTGGGGGGAGTGAAGCAATAGAGAGGGATATTCCTGTCGTGCCAAACAAGAAGAAAATGAGCTTCGATATGCGTCGGCGGCAAGAGGGGACCCGCAAACGAGGGTACCTCGATTCAACATTAGAAACTTCATCCCTTGCAAATAGCAACAGTAACACCGATAACAGCAATAATAACAACAGTTCCAGTTACGTTTATGTTTCACCGAAGGCCTATGCCGTCCACGACCCTAGCCTCGAGGATTTGGATCGCTTGATTATGTTTATTACAGAATCAAAACAAATTCAGGGCCGATATTATGTGAGATATTTACCTGGGATGATGAATTCTTCAGGAGAACTAACCCCGTGTAATTACAGACCAACCTTTAGTTTTTCACCCCCCAGGTCGCCGGTTTCTTCTTCGACCACTACACCCACAACTACTACTACTACGTCTAGTAATAATTGTTATAACCGTTCCTCAAGAAACACCTCCCTTGCCAATAATAATAATAATAATAATAATAATAACAGGAGTACATTTCCAGACGTTGTGGACCTTACAAAAGAGGACGATCTAGCAGCAGCTGCTTCTCAGAGTGCGTCGACCAAAGACTTCTTTTCAGGGACCCAACCATACTCTGATGGTCGGAGACTGGACAGGCGCAGGAGTTATAGTAGCAGTGATAGCGAGAGAAATGAAAGAAAGAGAAAAAATGAAACCTCTTGCTCAGATGAGGACGACGACGATGATGACGACGACGATGAGAAAAGCGGGCTGGGTCCTTCATCAGGGTCCACAAGCACAAACCCTGTCTTTACGAACAGAAAGCAAACGGCTAGAAAAAGCATGAGGCCCCGGTCTGAAATAAGGCCGAATAAAATGCCCGACATGAAATGTGCTTATTCAAAAAGCGACGACGAAGAAATCGACCAGGAAAATAGTTACTCCATTACTAATTCAGGGGGACAGGAAACTTCGCTTTCTCCTGATGCTACTCTTATATCAGAGAGTAAAACTAAGTCGTCCAATAACGACAATAATAATAGTAATAATATTTACAATAATAACAATTCAGCTTCTTCGTCATCTAAAGCAAATGCTGTTAATAATATTAACAGTCCGAGTCACAATACTTCCCGCGGTTTATCTGAAAAATGGAGTCTACTAGACGGGATAACTATTACTGTTAATCCGGATTTTGGATAGTTTTTCTTTCACATTTATTAGCCGTTATTTGTAATTTCATTTTTAAGGTCATCTATTTTTTTTAACTTGCCTCATATTGCTAATATAACCTTTACTTAAAAAAACAAAAAAATATATATATATATATCTCAACTGCTTGTCTTTTTGAGGTCAAAGAAATCCTAGTCAGACCTAGAAATGAAATGTATATTTCCAATGGTCAGGATCGGTAATTACATTTTTAACACTATATAAATAAAAAATAAAATAATCTCTAGCGTAATTTCCAACTGATATATTCGTCCCGTTTTTATACCTTTTTAAATATAAAAAAAAGACTTATTTCCAACTATGAAAGACTTTTTCCATGCTTGTAATTTCTTTTTCAGGAAGTATTATTTGCGATATGAGGCAAGATAAAATTACCACCCATTTTTACTAATTGTTTCACTTGAATTTTTTCCTTTTCAACAAGAGGATTTATAAAAAGAAGTAAATACACAAAAAACACCTGCCTTGCCAGCCGCCCTACATTACTATTTGTCTATATGTAATATGCATTATTCATCACTTGCATGGAATTGGACTTTTTCATTCATTTTTTTATAGGAATTCTCTTCACTCTGTGAATGTGTTTGAGAGAGACAATTACAATTAATTCCCCCCTTAATATTTGTAAAATCGTTAATGTTAAAATGTTTAAGCGTAGTGTTGAAGTGTGTGAAAGGATTTTTAGAAGAAATAGCAGAAATAAGGAAAGAATCGTGCCAACAACAGCTTCGGGTCAAGTTAATTCGCCCTCTTAATTTTCTTTCTTTTTAAAACAATATGGCCTCCCGTGCCACGTGACATTTGCTTACGCCCGGTTATTTTTTTAAAGAAAAAAAAAGTTAGTTTCTCTTTTCATTTTTGTTTTTAATTCGTATAAATTTGTTTACTGTTTAATGTGAAAAGTATTTTTTAATTTTTTATAAAGACAAGTTGGTTTTTGATGGTCGATACTTTTGTAGATCATCTGTAAGCAGTGTCACGTGACCCCCCCCCCTTTTTTTTTTCGAGCGGCCATGTTTAAGGATATTTAAGTTACTCTCTTTCTCTCTCACCTTAAAAGAGGAGGAAAAAGAAAAAGGGAGAAGATAAATTCAAAACAAAGCGTAATTTTTATTTTGTTTTGTTTTTTTATTTATAGGTTGAATTAAGTTTCGCCCTGTTTGATATTAAAAGAAAATCAATAATTTTTTTAACAATATAGTCTCTCTTTATCACGTGGTCTTGGGGGGGGGACAGTTGATCAAAATTATCAGTAAGCAACACTGAGAGCAACATTTGCATAAAAGCGGAAAACAATTTTTTCCCCGTCTTTTGTACAAAACGACCGACGACAAACCGGTCATATGACCAAACACTTTTCCTCCATTGACTGTTATTAAGTAAAGCAGGATTTGTTATGAAGAGAGATGTCAAGAAAAAAAAAGCCAAGAGAAAATTCAATTATTTAATCCGCTCTGACAAATCAGTGTAACGCTTATTTTATTTTATTAAATATTTATTTCCTAAACCCGAAGAAGACTTTAAAAAGTAATATAGATCATTTCTTAAGTGGTATAGAATTATAATTCCTATTCTTTTTCTATCAATTCCTAAAAAATAAATTTATAACCATAGCACTTGTAATATGAATCATGGTAAAAAACACCTGAACAAAATATCGATTCATTAAAAACAAATAATTATTTTTAAGTAATTTAAATTTAAAATGATCTGTTTAAATTTTTTTTCCCTAAGCTATAAAAAAATTTGAATGTTTTTGTTGTGTTAATTTACATTACAATGAAAGAAAATTTAGAAAATGTCTGAACACAATTAGTTTAAAAAGGACTTGTTTTTTTTTTAAATTTTTTAAACCTTTTGAAACTAAGAACAGAAAACCTCTTTCAAAGAATTTCTTAATTAAACGATTTAATTATTCTAAAATCTAAATTGTTTTGATTTACAAACACCCCCCTGCTGAGGGGACAAGCAAAATTTCAGCTTCTATCCTTCCACCTCAATAATACAAAAAAAAAATTGAACGCACTTCATATTCAAATTTAATAAAACTGGATGAAAAAAAATAATAAATTAGAATAAAACTGATTTAAAACTAATATTTTGACGTTTGTTAGTGTTTTTTTTTTTTAATTTTCTTAAGTTTTTCTTTTATTAATTACATACTGATTATTATTTACCTTGCCTTATATTACAAATATGTCTTGAGCTTGACTGTTAGTTTTTTTCTGCCAGTTTTTAAAACCTTTCAAAATAAAATATTTTGGCAAATTTAAAAATTGCACAAAAAATGACTTAGTCATTTTTGTTGATCTCTAGTATTGATAAATTTGATTTCTTCCAAATAGGTTTGAATTCGTTATTTTCAAGCTTATAAGTCTTTTTTTTTTTTTTTTGCAAATGAAGTGTTTGTAATTAATAATTGCTGCTTGATTTGAGGTCAAAGTCTATAGGAAAGCTAAGGGAGAAAAAAATCGAAGTTTTTACATTTTTGATTTTTCTAAAATAATTTTTGTTAATTAACTTTCTTTTTTATTTTATTTAAAAAAAAATATATTCTTCAATTTTGAAAAACTTAGATTTTTCCTGAAAGGTAAATTACGCTCTCACAATTATAAAATACTTTTTGTCAGACAAAAACTGACCTATCCATGTCTACATTTTGTTTTGTGTGTTTATTTTTTATTCCTCTACACATAAAATATCCCAGTAGAAATAATGATTGGAGAAATTTCACCATAGTTTTTTATTTAAGCAAACATTGCTGTCCACAAAAAACAAAACAAAAATCTTTAAACTCATCAGATTCTTTATTCAAAATGTATTCTTAGAAAAGAAGTTTTTTTTTTTTTTCCAACAATGTTTAGCACAAAAATATTGAAATTTGAATATGTTTATTTGTGTATTCACCTTTCAACAGAGTCTTGTGGATGTTTTCATGTATTGTCTAAATTATATGTAATAAATTTCCTTTTTTCTCTGTAAAAAATTTCATCCAGAATATGGATTGATATTTTTTTCAACTGAAAAGAATACTTGAGGTTTATAATATTAAGTTTAGTGTTTCAATTGATTTTTTTCTTTTTACTACCAAACACTGATTTACTTCCTTCAATTTTTATGAACAAGACTCCTCAGGTTTTTGAAGTCATGAATTTGTTTGAAATATTAAAAAAAAAGAAAAATATTACATCTGAAATGTAATGTGATTTATTTCAACTACTTTTTTCTGTAAATAAAAGCTAAAATTTAATTTAACCTCCAAAGAATGACATATTTCAAGATATTTTTGCTCAGTAAGTTAACCGGAATAGAAAAAAAATGTCCTTGTTTTAAGTTCAGGTGACATTTCTCTTCTATATACATTCCTTTTTCTATTTTGTATTGCTATTACAAACAATTCTTGTACAACAAGGAATTAAACTCCTGGGGATGCAGAATATGAGGCTAGTTTAAAAAGAAAAAAATTAAAGGGAAATATAAAAAGTAAATCAGTGGTTGGCATGCAGAAATGGTTTGAAATGCTAAAGTTAATGCCCTATAATCTGCCTTAGGTGCAAGATTGTTGTCAGGTCCTTTCTAAATTCCTTTGTTCATTTTAGGGGCTTCGAGGAACAAAAAAACCTGTTTCCATAGATAGGATTTTGAGATAATATAAAAGATATGATTTGCTATTTCATTGTCAATAAGTTTTTGACTGGAAGATAAATGTGAAAGATATATATATATAACAATAATGTTTACTCTATACAAAGCCCAAGAGTTTAAGTTATAATAGGCACTCAAGTCAATGGGCATCCCTCAGGGAGCACCTGTTTATTGCGATAGATGAAAAGTCAGGGTTTGCTTAATAAGGATAGACCATCACTAGTTAGTTTTTTTGAGGTATTGAATGCAACCAGCAACTTCTCTTTCACTGAGCGGTTATGGCTCAGTCAGAGGAGAGGTCAGTTGCCAAGATGTGGTCCTCATAATCTTTGGAAGTGCACCCATATACCGTTTTATTACCAGCATAGATATTTGCAAATCATCATCTTAGGCAGATCATTTATGTGAAGTAGAAAGGGAAATGAGCTGAGAAGCCAGCCTTGATCACTTGGGCCTCAGATGACTGTAAATGACTTTAGTCCTTCCACTGCAGACAACTCGGAGCGGGTTTGAATTTTGTAGTAGTGTTGTCATGTCCTACTATAGCAACTAAAATCAAAAATGGGGTCACTGAAGTTGAGGAAGCTAAAATAAAAATCCCCTTAAAGTAATACTTGTCAATAATACAGTGTTAAAGGTTAACTACTACATTCATGGACTTAACTGTTTTGACATTGTTGGGGTGGAAAGTACTAACAATTTCAATTTTATGATTAATAATAGATTAGAAAAAATGGTTTGACTACCGTGTACCAGGGACATTGTCCTGGAGGTAGTGATGCAAACAAAAACAGTTGACTATAACATAATCGATTAATTTCTATCTGAAATTCTGCAGTGATTTACCCTTTTGGATTACTGTCCTCCCTTATATAGTTCACCCAATATAAAGCTCATGGTTAAGGGGTTACTGAGTGTGATTGTTGTAAGGAAGGGTAAAGGAAGAATTAAGAAATGCATATTATGAGGATGTGTACATCAAAACCTTGGCTGTGGAGTCTGGAGCAATTAAGGGGTCCCTGGAGTCGGAGTTGGTGTAGTTTTACTGACTCCAACTCCAGTTGAATTTACACTTTATGTAAAAAGTTTTACATTATAGAATTTTTATTGTTATTTCTTCTACTGTATATTTACAATTTCGTTCAAAGAAAATATTCATCTCAACCTCTTTCCCAAACTCATTTTATTTTTTATAATTATTTTGTATTTGCAAAACTATATATGTAAAAAAAATCTTACATTATAGAATTTTTATTTTTGTTATGTCTTTTACATACTGTAAAAGATTATATTTCAACTTAAGTTATAAAGTAGATTTATTTTTGTTCTCTACTTATTTCTTATTTGCAAAGATTATATATATATATATATAGTCTTACATTATCTTGCATTTTATTGTTATTTCTTTCATATAAACCAGTTATAATGATGTAGGCCTACTCAAGTTAGGAACATATGTATAGGCTTTATGAGATGATTTGTAGGCCATAATCACTTAATTAGGTGTCAAAAATAGAGAAGTCCGAGTCGGAGGTTTTGTGTTTCGACTCCACCAACCCTGATCTCAACGTTTCAGCCGTTGTGTCCTCTAGCCATCATCAGGTCCTTGTTGATACCGGCAGGCTTCAGGGAATTTCAGTCTGAACCCTTTATTTAATCTACAGAGTTAGATTTTTCTTCTGCTGCCCATGTCTAGGGCTATCTTGTCTAGTTACTGCCCTGTTATTCCGTGCCCAGTTTTCACTAAGTCTTGGTCGGTGCTACCCAACCCAAGGATTGAACTCAACAATTACATCACCAAATTCACAAACGAAAACTTTAGACCATTCGACTATTGACTAAAATGGTGTTACACTCTCATTAAAACATTTTGACAATTATATCTCAGGACTCACTGAACAATCTCATCACCATAATTTAAAAAAATTCTAATTAGGTTGAATATAATTGCTTATTGAAGGTGGATCTAGCATAATAATTTTATCTTATTTAAGTTATTAGTTTGTTAAATTCATATTACCTATATGTAAGTTGTGATATTCTTCCAGCACTGTCACCAGTAAATGATGTCAAGCTGTAAAAGTCTCTAAAACATTTCTATTAACTAATAATTTTAAAATGATTATGTTAGAGGAAGCCAAAAAAGTCTCCAACCCACTCGAGAAGGGATTTCAAACAAATTTTGGATCAAATTTTTAGGAAGTCTAATGGATTTCAGTAGCCTCTTCTGATAATTTAAATCTATTTTTCACCATTTTGTTTTCCTAATTTAAGTATACACTTGTTTTGTAGGCTTAGTCTGGCAGGAGGAGGACGATTGTGTTATGTTGATCAACCAAAGAAAGATGACTTTCTTAACATTCAAATAATTTCTGGCTTTCATGTACACTTGAAAAAAAAAAACTGAGTATTTTTGTGGGGTGGTAGGTGAATAAGTAATTGGTCTGTCCACCAAACAAGCAGCCAACGCCCAAATCAACACTATTTGACAGCATAAAATACACACAGACGTATATTAGATGCACCCCTACCCCTACCTTTTACAGCAGGATATGAAAGTTTTTAATCATGTAATACTTAAAGTTAATTATTGCAGTGAGTTACCACAGAGGGCAAAGAGGCCTAGGGTTGCAAGTATTTTTTGCAATGCTAGAATAAAATAACTTAACTCCAGTGCGAGCAAAGATTTAAACATGCCCCACGGTGTAAACTATCCAATGGAGAAAGAAACGGTGGCTTCATGGATCACATATTTAAAATAGATCTCGGAATAAGATGCTCTTTCGCAAGATTATCTTTGTTCATATACAAATTTTGACTGTCAATGATAGATAAAAACAGATTGAAAGGGGTGATGAGTTAGTGAGGGAAAAGATTGTTGACTGCTATGAAGTGGCTTCAAGTGTTGTGGACAGGACAAAAGAAACTGATTACAGTTGACTGCTATATTGAATTGGCTACACATGTGTAGATGAGAGAGACAAGTAACTGATTGCAGGCATTAATTGCTACAATAAGTTTAAAGCTTTGTTTTGTTTTGTTACAGTTATCAATATATTACAGAAGCACTTTATCTGTGGCAGGAAACCTTACTGTATATAAAATCAAGCTACGAGTACATTAGAAAAGCAAATTAATAGTTAAAGTGGAAAACCTCACTATATAAAGAATAAGCTAGCAGTACTGCTGGACATAATGCAAGAAATGACAATGGAAACAAACCCACTGCTTCAGTCATTCTTCTTTTACCTCTGTATAACATCTTCTTGTCACCATAATGTCCTGAGTTAGTGTTTTAACATTACTGGTATTTCTTTTCAGTTAATGTCTTTCTTCTGTAGCTTTTAGCTGATTAATGATGGGGATGTATTGTGGTATATTTATGGATCAACTGGTCCTGATCAACATTATCACACTGAAACACCGGTTCCCATATGATCACCAAAGTTAAGCAACATTGAACCTGGTCAGTACCTAGATGGGTGACCACTTGGGAATACCAGGTGCTGTAAGCTTGGGTGTGTAGTGTTTAATGGCTCAGAATTGTTAATCAATGAGCCTAATTCTAATTCCAGTTGGGTTCGTTAGATTCACTTACACGCAAATATCATTAGAAAAGATATGAATCCGCATCCCCCCAGTTATGGGTTAATTAGTAAGACTTGTATCATTAAAACATTATTTTTAAAAATTCTTGCATCTAAAAATATTTTCTGGCTTTAAAGAGTTGATAAGCCATAAAAAATTAATCAAACAATGGTTCTGATCAATAATTTAGTACTTTATGATAATTCCTTTTATAGAATACTGTTAATTACAGTATTACTAATATAGTTTGAGTATATAATATATATTTGGGCTCTGTTGAATAATGTCTAAGGTAAAATTACATCCTATGGTAAGGAATATTCAGGATAAAATTAAGACTCAGCGTTAAGATGTGCCATTATTTGTGTGTGTGTGTCTTGTATGATAATAGACATGGTATATAATAAAATGTACTTCATTCCAATTTTAAGCTGTAAAAATTCTTCAGAGGACAGTGAAGAATTTTGGTGGAATTTTCTTTTTTATGAAATGTATTTCAGATTTGATTACGTTTGTTGTTGCATTTTTAGGCTACTGTTTTGTTGATATGGGTTTTCTATGAATGGCCATCTTGTTTTGAAAATGGGAATGTAACAGAGTCATCTGAAATTCTGCTTGAGTAAATTAATGTGGTTATTAACCTTAGTTTAGTCTCTGGCATAAGGCCATCGAACACTGAGGGTTAAACTTGCTACACTAGCAAGGCTAGCCTGAAAACCATTACTGCAGGCAGTTTGAATCATGATGTATGTGGATCTATCTATCAAATTGTTGAATTTCTTTTTTTGCATAATATTCTGTCTATATATATGTGTGTGTGTGTGTGTGTTGATATAAATCAAATAACTGGATATTAGCAACCATTTATATGTGTGTTAGCATGTATACACAGGTAATTGAACAAATATTTACACAATTTAATATAAGGTGTAAACAAAATAGTGCTCAATGTGGTTAGACAGAGCTAAGAAGTATATATTAATATATATATATATATATATATATATATATACATACATACCTACGTTCGAAGTGCAACAAGGTTTTGTTCTACCAACTCATCAAGCATGAATTCTTTTTATTTAAAAAAAAGAAATACTGGGTCTCATGGGGTGAATGTCAAACGCAGATTCAAAGCTCAAAGTTAATATAAACTGAATGTATTGGGGTGTAAATACAAAATTGTAGCATGTAAGTAGAGGGCTATTGTAAAAGAAAACAAAAAAGAGGCAATTTTAAAATAGAAAATAATAGATATTATGATGGTTAAAGGGGAGTAATCAATATGTAACCTAAAATATGAGATGGGCATGTGATATTTGGATGATATATTTATCCAGAATTAAAATATTTTAAGAAAATTTTCTTTCTGTGATTACAAGCTGACATGAGTTCATTTTGTTTATTAACTAGATTTTGGTCATTAATATTTTTGAGGATGAACCTTTTTTCCAGCAAACAGGTTGCATCAGTTGCTGCGTCCAGAAAAGGGTGTAGTTTTGGCGTCAAATTTGCTACCGGTGTATAGTCATTTGTTTTGATATCCAAGTAAAATGTTGAGAGTGCCATGGTATTTGTATATTGCTTGTTGTTAGGAGTCACTTTATGGTGATAAAACCTTGTTTTCCAGTTGTTTGCTGGGGAACCAAAATAAATTTTTCGTCTCACCATTATGTTTAATGCTAGCCTTGTAGATGATGCATTTATACACATACATTTGTTTCATTGGACAGTCAATACCTTTTTGAAAATTGCAGTTATTTTCTCTGTTAATATTGCTATTAAGGTTGCTTAAGTATTCGTTTTAAGTTACATTATTATGCTGTGCTGTATGTTGCTCAAGGTTTCTATTGCAGTTGTAACTAATGTTAATATTCTTATTGAAGATTTTGTTGAATAAAAAGTTATGGTTGAAATGTCTGTGCCTGATGAGTTGGTAGAACCATGAAACTTTAAGTTGCACTTCAAACATAGGTATATGTATATTTATTAATTTTATATATATATATATATATATATATACATATATATATATATATATATTTCATTAAAAATGACAATGTGCTACGGTTAAGCTTTTTGTTTAATTTTTCTTGTATTCACACAAGAGCTTCCTTTTTTGGACACAGAGTGTAGAAACTGTCCGAATGTTCTATAGTTCTGAACGCTTCCGGCTGTACTTTTAGCCATTATCAAGGATGATTTTATTTTTCAGTTTAATTGAGTGTGCGTGTTATGTGTATGCTTTTAGTATGTTATAGTGGTGTTTTATTTTCCGAACACGGTTAGCACACTGTGGCCTGTTTCGTAGTTAATATTGTTAAGAGTTGGCTTTTTCTTTTTTTATTATTAGGGCTTCCATTATTTTAATCTTTTTTTTTACAAGTGGATGAGGTTATTATGTTTGCGTTTTCTACTAGTATGTTTTGAGTGGTTTGTGTGTGTGTGTTTAAATGGGTTCTAATAAAGATCTGGTCAGACATGTGTAACATAAGGCGTCTGGATAGGCATGTAGTTATGTGACCAATGTAATTATGAATTTGGTTTGATCAGGAACACAGTTCCTTAAGGGGCATTTGAACTCGTAGATAATGTTTATTCGTTGTAATTTTGACTTAGCTGGTGTGTTGTTGTTTTTGAGGATAAGAAACAACACATCAGCTAAGTCAAAATTACAATGAACGAACATTATTGTTGTATGGATAGTAAGTAGTTTGTAACCATGAGTCTCATGCCTTTGCGATCATCAGACAAATTGGTTTATTTTTTCAAAAGTGGATCTATGCTTATTTGTGTTTGGGATGACACTCACATATATAGACACATATATACAGGTGCATGCATTTTAGTTCATACAAACACACCCATATAAATAATCTGAGGTTAGGCACAGATACACATCCATGCGCTCGAGCATACATATATACACAATTGTCATTCTGTTTCGGTGTTGAGACTATTGTTACGTATGTAGCAATGTTCACTTATCTCTTAACAAGGAACACGTGGGGGGGGTCTTGACATTTTTCAGATTGGCCGTCTGTGCCATCAGATATGCTCACATTCGCTCACACACACATATGTAGATGCATGCCCCCACACACAAATAAGCATAAATAGATACACTTTTAAAAAAATAAACCAGTTCGATGATCACAAAATATGAAAACCAGGTTCACAAACTATTATCCATACAACTGAATATGTTAGCTCTATCACGGATATTGAGCACTTTACACTAAGTACTGCGCAGATAATATATATATATATATATATATTTCAACTTGGTTGGATTTTCTTTTTAGCATAATATTCTCTCTCTCTCTCTCTCTCTCTCATATATATATATATATATATGCTAAAAAAAATCCAACCAAGTTGACATATATATATGTCAACTTGGTTGGATTTTTTTTTTTTTTTTTTGCATAATATTCTCTCTCTCTCTCTCTCTCTCTCTCTCTCTCTATATATATATATATATATATATATATATATATATATATATATATATATATATTGTTGTGGCCTTCTTAGGGCCAGAAATAAAGACGCAAGAGGAATTGAGTTAAGCAAATATATTAACAGAAACAGTAATAAAACGAGAGTGTTACAGCAAGAATGTTTGGTCCGACTGTCAGAGCTGACTGCTGGAAACCTCCCTCTCCAAAAGGCAATACCTGCTCCTATTTAGAGTCCATGCATGTGTGGGTAGATTACCATAACATATATACATATAACAAACTGGACAATTTCTTGTGATGTGTTTCATCCAATAGGATTTCATCAGACTAAAATACATCACAAGAAATTTTCCAGTTTGTCATATTTTTCTAAATACTGTTTGTTGATATATAAAATTATATATCATTATAGCATATGTATGTATGTGTGTGTGTGTGTGTGTGTGTGTGTGTGTGTGTGTATATATATATATATATATATATATATATATATATATATATATATAGTATTTACATTAGTCGGACTATTGTCCTCATCTTTGTTGCCATATTTGTCATATATATATTCATTCCATATTTAAAGAAAGGAAACATTTAATAAATATATAGCATCTAGTTTTTAATAACACACATACATGTGTGTGTGTATATATATATATATATATATATATAATGGATTTTACTTTTTAATCAAAAATGTTATATAGAGTGAGTAGTCAACTCAGAGTGGCGATTGTCTGTTTTATACTCGAATGCAATCCTCAGGCCGTCTGTTGTAGATTGTCACCACTTGGTGCTGACATCAGTGTCCAATCATTTCGGGGAATGCACCTGCTCAGGCCCATTTGTTACAGTCCAAGTATCTACCCTACCAGGGCTACATTCAGAGTTGTCCTTCTTTGGTATTGATTGCTAACAAAATCTAGAGAGTCTTGTCTGTCCTACTATTTAACCCATAGCTTGGAGGAATAGATATAATCATATTTTTTCCAATTTGTGTGAAAGTGAATATAACCATCTTGACTGATATTTGAACCCTGCGGGTCAATTTCTTGTTCTGAGCATCTAACCATTACACCAAATGCACATCTTCAGGCATCTTAAATTAAAAATAATTTTTTTTATTGAATAAGGAATTGGCAAAGAAATTAAAAAATCTCATGCATTTGGTTTGAAACAAAAACATAAAAATTGTTTTGTTTTTTTCCTGAACTTAAATGTAAGGAAAAATGTTTGTGAAAGAGAGAAAACGACTAAGGCAATAGGAATTTCTCTCTCTGCAATGAGACCAATAATCTCTGAAGGTCTTAGGGGCACTACATGTACTGGAACTACGATGATGTTTCCTGGGCAAGACAGCCTGATGGAGCCCAACCTTCTCTAGGCTAGTTTAAGTCTGTTTTTCCTTCCCTTAGACTAATTGCCAACCAAATCTATAGAACTCGGTCTGTCCTGCTATTTACCTATAGCTGTTAGGAGAAAGATAAATTCACGTAAGTGAATATAGTGAAGACTGGAATTCAAACTTGGCTCTCCGATTTATCAATACAAACCACTATACATTACTTCACCTTGTCTCTATATTTTCCTGTATGTGTCCACATTTACTATATATATATATATTTCAAATGTATATCATTGCTTGAACCGGCTTCTAATGCTCTGGAGTGAGCGGCTTGGTGATAGTAGTCGTGGCGCCAGGGGACACAGTCCGATGGTTAAAGTGAATCTCAGTAGAGTTCCACCACGGAATATGTGAGTGAGCGGCGCTATATTGAGTCTGATTTGCTACCTCTTCGTCACCGAGGCCCGTTGGAACAGTTGGTATGGTGTTTGCTTGATAACCTGTCAGGGTTTCAATTCTTGGTAGTGGATGCGCACTGCTGATGAGTCCCAAATATAGGACGAAACGGCCGTCCAGTGCTTTCTGCATTCTGTTGAGGTTTCAGACTCGATGAATCACTTAAATATAATTATCAAATTCTCCTAATAATTTCAAATATATATATCTGTGTGTGTATAGTGTGTATAAGCTGACTTCATGTATAGTGCAACCCCTGATTTGTTTTCCATGAATTTTAACGCCTCCAGAAAAAATTTACTTGTGTATCGTGCAACCAGACACCTAAAATGTGTTATTTTTAACCTCTTCAAAAAAATTACTTGTGTATGGTGTGACCCCTATTTTTTGCATAAAATCTGGCCATAAAACCTCATACTATACACAAAAATATACGTTAAATAATTTGTATTAAGATAAAAAAATAAATGTGCATTTTTCTTATGATTATAAATGTCACTTTCTTTAGACAACAAATACTTTCACGTGATTTTTTTTTTTTTATTATTAAAAAGTAGCTTTTAAGTTTGTTTTTTAGTAGATGCTCTTTTGTGTTCTTAATTCACGATCATTTTCTGCTGGGAAAATGTTGAATTTTTGTTCCTATTCTGTAAAGTAACAAAAATATTTCTTTAAGTTTTTGGCAAACATGTGCCTGGAAAAAAATGGTGGATCAAAAGCACAGTTTTTCCATTGATGCTGCTATTATTTTAACTGCATTCATACCCTCAGCAATGTTTCTTTACGGTGCAATATTTATTATTTTCCATTTTTTAAATAACTATGAAAACAAGTTTTATTCATAATTTTATATCAAACAAAATTTAAATAAACATGATTTTCTGGACATAATACATTTTCTTCTCAAATTATTTTATATATCAGATTACTTCTTATTTTAATTTCATATGTTTGGGGTTTTATTCAAATTCTAGTCATCACTTTTTAAAACATATTGCAAAGGGAGTGAAGGTAGGTGTTGTAACCTGGGGAAGGTTACTGAATAGAATAATCACACAAAGGTTGGTAATAAACGATAATACTTAGGACAAGAACAATACATATAAGATTCGCCAGCAGTGCGTAGAAATAGACAACTGCTCGAAATAAGTCAAGTGAATTCCACAATGAATCTCCAATTGCAGACCAACATACAGTATTTACTACTGTATTTATACGAATGGTGACATACCCATTATTGTCTGTAGGTATGCTACAACAGTAGGTAAAATTGGCAATTAGTTGATGTTTTAAAACTTATTGCATTGCAGATGGTTTACATATTTTGTTAATGTTTGAATAAAATGATTTCTTTTCATATTTCTTTCTTTATAAAATGGTAAATAACAAAACTTTATAAAAAGTAAATAATTTTTTATGATCTTGTAAATAAGCATTGTCAAGGAAGTGTACATAGTTGAAATAGTGTCAACGGAAAAACATTTTTTTGCAGGCATGTTTGCCAAGTTTTCTACAAAAATTAAGAAAATTAAAATTTCCATTTGTATTTCTGAAAATACATTCAATCGGGGCTTGCAAATTCTGTTAGTATTTTCGAAAATGCTATCTCTTTTTCAAATGATAACTTCTATTGCATCAAATGACAACTTTTGTAAGAATCTGGAAACCTTTACAAGACGTGATTTTCATAATTATAGTCAAGTCATATTCAAGCATTAAATTTTCTCTCAGTAAATGTCTTTTAAAAGACTCAAAAAAAGAAAATTAACTTCTTTTGTATTTTTTGCAGATCAAAGTTTTTTTTAATTCCTCTTATTGAATTGGATCAGAGTGTTCGCATTTGATTTAGAAACGAAACACCGGTTCCCACACAATCACTGAAGTTAAGCAATGTCAAGTTTGGTCAGTACCTAGATGAGTGACCTTGAGGAATATCAGGTGCTGTCAGCTTGAATGGACAGGTGGTGTAAGGGATAATGGCTCGGAATGTTAAGCGGAAAGCTGAGTTCCAATTCCAGTTGGGTTCGTTATATTCACTTACATGCAAATACCCTTGGGAAAGGTATAAATCCATTTCTTCACCCCCACCCCCCAGCTATGGCTTAATTAATAAAACTTTTTTCACTAAACCATTATCACCTCAAAAAAAATCTCACACTCTAAAAATATTTTCTGGCTTTAAATAACCTGCAAAGGGTTGATAAGCTGTAAAAAATCAATCAATAAAATACTGATAAGCTACACAGGCATGTCTTTTAGATTTATTTACATTCTCTGAAATATAACTATATAGAACCTACTGTGGCCACAAAGTGAGGGATCACCTTATATATTGATTGCCATATAGAATTGATTCCCCAATTTATATCCACATCATTTCTTGTTTGTTTATCAAATTCTGATTAGGTATGGATCCACCCCTTCTCCCTCCAGCTATGGGTTAATTAATCAGTAAACCATTATTTTCTCAAAAAAAAAAAAAATTCTTACAATCTCAAAATATTTTCAGATTTAAATAACCTCCAAATATATACCGTAAAAAACAAATCAATCAACAATTTCTCAAACGCTGTATATTATATGAAGTGCTATAAAAATATATTTTTTATTACTATAAATTTTTTAGTGGGTACACATGTTTGTGTTGGAATATTTTTTTTCTTTTATGTGCTGTGTCCTTTCAGGATGTAGGTGATCATGGCGCTCAACTTTCCCCTGCCTCTTGTAGCTCTCAATAAGTTTTCTCTTTTAGTTATTTCTCCCAGACCCTTCCACTTGCTTAAACTCACTAAGTATGCCACGTGTTGCTTTTTACTTGTCCTTTCTCTCTATTTGCCCTGTGAGTATCAGATTTTCCAAGCCGTCCTTTCTCATTACGTGGACCAGAAATGGACTTACTGATGTTAAGTATAGGTTTCCTCTTTGTTTGCATCCTCTCCAAAACCTCACATGTTCGGCCCATGGTATCCTTAGCATCCTTCTGTAGAACCATACCTCTGTTGCCTTGAGTCTCTTCTTCATCTTTGAGGAGACTGTCCAACATTCATTGCCATAAAGGAGGACAGATATTAATTAGCAGTTCAGTACTATTTTTTTTTTTTTTTTGGTACCAACAAAATCTTTCTGTCTCATTATACTCTGCCTAGCTTTTGGAATACGTCTTTGGCCATCCCAATACATCTTTGGATCTCAGCGTTGCAAAGATGAAAGAACACTTGCCAAATATTTAAATTTCCAAACCTGCTTGATTTTAGTGTCCATGACATGTAGATCGCATTTCGGACTCATCTTTTTGCTGATGACCATGCATTCTGTCTTCTTGTAGTTTATCCTTATCCTTTTCGATTTCCTTCACTGCCTTCTGTAGGAGGTTTTGTAGTTTCCTTTCCGTGTCTGTTATCAGCACTGTTATCTGCTTATCTTATGTTGTTAAGATCATGGCTGCCAATGATGAATCCTGATAGGATTTCCAGTTCTCTCAGAATTGCCTAAACAGTGAAATTAATGTCAACCCGCCTAGATCAAGAAGGTGAAATGGTTATAAAAAAATATTCTTAAAATATGCAAAGTATTTGCTTTTGTTTGCATTTGACATGTCAAATAATAGGGGACAAACTTGATTATGACCTCAGATAATATAGCAGATTGTTTATTAAGAAATTATAAATCTGTTTTATCTGTTACTGATATGAGTGTGCATATATATATTTTAAGAATGGGATTGTCAGTGGTCAGGAATGAATGCAAGCATTACTAATACAAAAGAGCTATTATATGTATAATGTAAATACATTGCTAATGATTTTACTACAGGAATACATCCACAGATTTGGTAAAAAATCAGCATACCATGATGAAAAAATGCTCCAAACTTAATAAAAACAAAGTTCTATTGTGAAAATCTTTATTAAAAGAAAAGACCAAAGGATTTTTTGATTATTAAACTATGTTTTTTAATCCTTTTTAGAATGTTTAAAATTTTGGTTAAGAATCTTGTTTTTCTTGGTAGTGCGTGGGGAGATTAGTATAGGAAATTGTTAGCGTCTTTTTTGCATGACTGCCATGATTACTTTTGCTTGTGTGGTGACTCTTCTCTCTTGTTTGTCAGTGCGTCTCTTAAACTGTGTGTGTGTGTCTGTAAATATATATATATATATGTGTGTGTGTATATATGAGTATGTGTGTGTGTATGTATATGTTTTTGTTTAATGAAATGTCATGTAAATGTCCGTCTCTTTCACATTTGCTAACTTGTTAACCATCGTTTGCACCAAGAATTTGAAGCATATTGTTTATATTAGAATCTTTTTTTCACAAATCAATTCAGTCCTTAGTGGGTGATCCCATCTTATTATTGCATTAATCTAGACTTGAGAAATTCTTGCTATTTACCAATTTCTGTTTAGATTAGTATGGGCCCCCAATGAGGATCGAGGTCATTATTCTCTAGTAATGATTAAATTACTATCTATTATGCTATAGTGTAGCAGCCTTGAAAAATTACTATGGTAGAAGTACATCCACAGATTCGGTAAAAAATCAGCATACCATGATGAAAAAATGCTCCAAACTTAATAAAAACAAAATTCTATTGTGAAAATCTTTATTAAAAGAAAAGACCAAACGAATTTTTGATTATTAAACTGTTTTTTAATCCTTTTTAGAATGTTTAAAATTCTGGTTAAAAATCTTGTTTTTCTTGGTAGTGCGTGGGGAGATTAGTATAGGAAATTGTTAGCGTCTTTTTTGCAGTGAAAAACATTGATTTGGAAATTCTTGCAAAAAACAAATAATTGTCAGATTTTAATGGAACTTTCAGGACTTATTCATAAGTGAATTATTTTAGAAATTAAAATTTTTTTTTTTTAGAAAATCTTGGTAAAAGAAATTTTTTTTTAATATCTGCTAAACAACACACACTTATTTAATTTTATGAAATTTCAAGAAATTAATTTTTGTACTGCTTAATGTTTATATTAGTTTTACATAGAAATCCTCAGAGAATTTAAATCGTCAATTTTTTGGTGTAAACAAGGACCCCCTTTTTTTGAAAATCTGCTCTGAATCATAAAATAAAAAAGCAATAAAACATTTAATTAGAAAAGCTTTTAATTGCTTTTATAAATAATATAAATTATGGCTACTATTGTCTTAAGAAAAACAGTTTTTTTTATGAATAATGACTTTATAAGAATAGTTTTCATTTTTTTAAAGTTTTAATTAAAATAATTTATAAAATTTAAAATTTTTGTGTTAATTTATACTGGTTAGTTGGTATTATTATTAAGTAAAAACTATATTTACTAATTATAAATGGAAAAGCTTTACTACAATTCAGTGAAACACTCCAATATTTTATAAAGTATTTTGAATTTATTTTTGTGTATAAATGTGCTGATTTTTGTAAATATGTACATATATACAAAACATTATCAGAAAATAATGATAACTATAGTAAATTTAAAGCCAAAATACCTAAAATTCAATAAAACAGATTATGGGGAATATTTTCCTAAATTTTTAAGATTACTGGGTAGTTAAAAATTATATAGAAAAGACATTCACGTTATATTCCTCGGGTAATTTTTACAGATATGTCCACCATAGAAAACAATTAGATAAACTTCTGTCAGTGAAGCTATCAACACCTAAAATAAACAAAAAAATAAAAAATGCATTTTTGCAATATTTTAAACATAAGTAATATTCATTTGAAATCAAATTAATTAAAATTTAAATTGTCTAATGTTCCTCAAATAAGGTTTCAGAAAAGTATATTTTATTTTTGAAAGAAGTGAATTATGCTGTGGTGATGGATTGCATAAAAAATGGCACAAAAATCAGTGATTTTAGCAAATTTCCAAATGAAAACTCCTTCCAGACAATTTAAATTAATTTTGTATCATTTATCTCCCTTTAACGCAACTCTCCAAGTTTTTGTGAACAAAATCTTGGAGAGTTGATATAAAGTGAGATAAATGATACTAAGACATTTGGAAGAGGTATGGCATGTGAAACTAGAGCAGTCTACTCCGGTGGACGAAATAAAGGGTTCAGTTCGAACTTCCAATCACCTGAAGAAAGCCAGTGCACAACAGTTCGAACAATGTAAATAGTGTAAATAATTACAATACCACATCTCAGAAATATAGAGAGATAGAAAAAAATTATTTTGCTTATTGGAAATATTTAACTTAATCTATTAGCTTGAAATTAAAACTAAAATAAACACTTCAAGAGAGATTTTTCATTTTTAAAAATTCATTTTAAACCTTAGATGTTGCATTTCTGTGGCGGTACTTACGATAGTATGTTAAAAACCTTGCTGTTTTTTTAGATTATAATGATAAAGATATTTGCGATCATAAATTAATATTTGAGAATAGAAGATTTGCAAATATGTTTCTTTCTAAATATGAATGGATACAGAAAGAAAAAATATCCCTTCAAATGGGAAATCATAAAAATGGTATATTCTTGCCATAACAATAACTGCAAATTATGTTTAGGAAAAGATGAGGAATAATTACTTTTAAAAATCAAAATAAATTAATAAATAAAAGGAATGAATTTCTAGGAGAATGCAGGGCATTAATAAATACCTACTTTGTCATATAAAATCAGATTAAGTATAAGTAAATATATATAAAAATAGGGTAATAACCTTTTTGTGTCAAAAGGAGGGTTTTTTCTTTGACACTGCTATTATTTTAACTACCTTCACTCCTCAGCAATGTTTATTCTTTTAAAAAAATGTTGATTAGAATTTTAATAAAAACTAAACATTTTCTTTGTTCTTGAGGATTTACAACAAAAATATTAAATATGTTTATTTATAGTATTTACATTAGTCGGACTATTGTCCTCGTCTTTGTCGCCATATTTGTCACAACGTTTCGGCCGTTGTACGCTCCGGACTTCTTCCTCAACGGCCGAAACGTTGTGACAAATATGGCAACAAAGATGAGGACAATAGTCCGACTAATGTAAATACTGTACATAATACCTCATCTCAGAAATATAGACAGACTATGTTTATTTATACTATTTATTTATTTATTGTTTAGTGCAATGGCTGGAAAAACATTGGCTAATTGCCAATCAATTTAAACTTTATAAAATGGTAAATAATAAGGATTTAACCATGGTTTTCATATTTCTTTATAAATTGGTAAATGATAAATATTGCATTGTATTTGTTTTAATTGTATTAGTTTTTAGAATGTTGTAAATATAAAATTATTCTTATAAATATAAAAATAATTCTTATAAATAAACAATCTAATGAATAAATAAATATTTTAATAATTTTGTTTCAAATTCTCAAGAACAAAGAAAATGTATAAATTCTCTTTCATATGTTTAGGTTTTATTAAAATTCTAATCATTGCTTTTTAAAACAACATTGCTGAGGAGTGTAGGTAGTTTTTTTCTTTTTTTTTTTTTAAAGCATTTCACCCCAAGCCAGGCAGGATGCCACTAGCACACATGGAGTTACAAAGAGTAAAGAGGTGTGATACAAGGAAGGATGAAGAGAAGGACAGGGAATAGATCAAGGCATCTGGAGATATCGATTGACATTACATTTGAATAGTTGGAGATTATAGCTATCAAAGAAACAAGTAATAGGAAGGGAATTCCATAGACGGGAGGTGCGAGACATGAAGCTATTGGAGTAGAAGAGATGGCTACATTAAACTGTTTTGACAGTGAAATGGTGGGACTGAGATGCCAGCCTAGTAGCACATTTAAATTCATGCAGTCTGGGGACTAGTGAAAGTAGATCATCAGAGCAGTTACTGTGAAAATATTTGTAGAAAAGACAGAGGGAGGCGACGGCACATCTCTGAGAGAGTGACTGTAGATGAGATGCCAGTTCAAGGCCAATCATATTGCATATCCTTCTCTGGATTTTGTCAAGGAACTTAAGATGAACAGCGGGGACACCAGACCACATATGGCAGCAGTATTCCATGCAAGGGTGAATGGCTGATTTATAGATTTGAAGGATGGACTCGGTCGAGAAAAACTTTCTGGTGTGACACAGGGAACCAACTTTCCTTGCGGTGGATGAAGTTATTGATTCAATGTATTTGTTCCATCTCAGGTCAGCGGACAGTGTGCGACCAAGCAGTTGCAAAGAGGTGCTCTTGTGGAGTTGAGCATCAGACATTCTAATGGTAAGCAGGGAGGGTTCCTTGTGGTGAGTAATTGAGAGCAGTTTTGATTTTGAGGCATTAAAGTTAACCAGCCAATTCCTGCCACAGTCAACAAACGATTGGAGGTCCTTTGTGTGACTAATGGCCAGGTTAATTTTGTCAGCGATATCAAATTTGCTTTTGATGCAGTAGTAAATAGTAGTGTCGTCTGCATAAATGCCTATTTGGGAACTCAGGACATTGGGAAGATTGTTAATGAAGATAAGGAACAGAGTAGGGTCCAGGATAGAGCCTTGGGGAACACCTGCATTTATGGGAAAGGAACTGGAGGAGAATCCATTAAGGACAACATTCATTACACGGTTTGACAGGAATGATCGTATTAAGTCAAATAACTGACCTGAAATTCCGTATCCCTGAAGCTTACAAAGGAGGCCAGCATGACAAACCCTATCAAACACTTTAGAGATATCTAGAGCCACAGCACAAGCTTCTCCATCATTGTGAAGTGCTTGGTAAACAATTTCAGTTATGGCCGTGAGCACATCAGCTGTAGAACAGGCAAAGCGGAACCCATATTGCTTGTCGGAGAGCAGATCATGGTATGTAAGGGGATTAACCACTTTGGCATTGATTAAAGCTTCAAAGACTTTGCCAAAGAATGGTAAGAGACTGATAGAACAGTAGTTAGATGAGTCAGAAGGGTCTTCACAATAGATAAGGATTTCCAACAGGCTGAAAAGCAAGATTCATTGTATAATTTGGAGAGGGCAGGGGCCAGTTCAGGAGCACATTTCTTCAGGACAATGGCTGGTATCCCGTCTCCACTGCTAGCCTTATAGGAGTCTAATTTAGAGATGCTGCCCAATACCGATGATGGGATAATGTGCAACTCGCTCAATAGAGCCTCAGTTCTAAGGGGGAAATCGGGTATGGGTACACTGGATGAGTCAAGCATTGAGTTGGATGAGAATTTCCGAGCAAAGCTTTATCAGTTGAGGGGATCAGGATCTCAAATTGGTTGAACAAATGAGGTATTGTGGGTTTGCTGTTGTTAAGTACACTCTTGCAGAGTTGCCAATAATCCTTGTAGTCAAATTTGCGAGATGCAATACGTTGTTTCATTCTATCAGCATATAGTGACTTTGCTTCATTGAGGACATGCTTGCACACATTATGGGCTGAGACAGAGACGTCTGTTGCAATCTGACATGTCACTATAGTATAGGCAGAAGTGATTCCTATAGGCAATGGTAGCTGAGCAAGCAGAAGAGAACCAAGAGGATGAGTGTGATTTAACCATATATTTCCTTGTAGGGATGACAGCCTCGATTCCAGCTTTTACCCAGGAAGAGACCTTGGAAACGCATTCTTGAATGGGGAGCTTAAAGGCCACATCCGAGGGGACATCACAAAAGAAATCCCGAAATGAGTCCCAGTCTGCTTGTTGATAACAGAAAGATGTTCTATTGGTAGGAGCTTTTTTGCTGGGGTTGGAATAGGAGATGTTGACAGACCCTACAGCATGATCAGAGTTGCCAAGAGGGCAAAGCTGTATGGTGTGACAGGACTTGGGGATGGAGATGAAACAGAGATCAAGAAGGGAAGCCTTACCATCAGGTTGTTGTGGAAAGTGGGAAAGTCAACTATTTGTGTGAGGGATTGAGAAGTTAAGGGTTTGTATGCCAGCAAGGTCAGTTATAGAGTTTTTAAGCCACTTGGTATGGTGGGTGTTAAAGTCTCCGAATACAAATATATGAGCAAATGAATAAAGGGAGATAACCTTGTCTATATTGCTGGAAATGCTTTTGAGTACATCACAGTCATGGGAGGATGGAGAGCGATAGAGGAAGAAGAGGTAGCTTACAGCATTGAGGAGAGATAGACAGGGACACATGTTTGAATGGTCTGGAGATTCGAGAGAGAGCTCTCTAGCCAGTGGGAGATGGTCCTTAATGTAAACTACAGGGCCGTGCATGTGGGTTTGAGAGTCTTTTCTAAGGGGAGGAAGGTAACCGGGGATCGAGAGATCAGAGGAGGGGATAAATGAATCGAGGTTGGTCTCGCAGAGAACCTGTATATCAGGAGACTTCTCAATGAGGAACGATTCCACACTGCAGAAGTTGGTTTGAATGCCACAGTTATTAGAAAAGTAAATGTTAAAGGGTTTAGGTGATTTTCTTTTAAGAGCTGGTTTAGGTTTACTTTTTTGATCGTTAGTTGTCATGTTGGGTAATTTTGGTAGTGAAAATGAGAAGGCCTGAAGTAACAGACGGTCATTGTCTGTGATGTGGGCAGAAAGGAGTTGGCGCAAACTGCAACATAATGTGGCCTCAGGGTTGCCCACTGGAGGAGAATGCAGGAACACCCTTCCATGTGTGACATGTAATAGCGGTGTCAAGGGAAAACCTTCCTTTTGACATTGTTTTTTTTTTGTGGGCACAAATGTTAAACATTGCCAAAATATGAATAATTTTAATATGTATGTATGTGTGTGCATGCATGTTTGCAAGTATGGAAGGTGTTCACACACACACACACACACATATATATATATATATATTACACGAATCATTCATACGAAAAGCAGATAATGAAGTTAATGATATGGCAAGAATCACTCTCGCAAACAATTTTTAATAATAAAATGCATTAATCTCGAATCCGTTAATGAATGGTATGATCCTTGTTTATAAATTCCGGTTTTATCAGGTCTTTTTTACTACTAGCTTTCAATCGTTTCATACGATCATCCTCAGGTAGGGAAATAGGTAAGTTTTTTACATCCAGGTAATAACAGGACATCGAAAGATAAAGTGTAATCTGAAAGAACCGGAATCTATAAACAAGGATCATACCAGTCATTAACGGATTCGAGGTTAATGTATTTTATTATTAAAAATTGTTTGCGAGAGTGATTCTTGCCATATCATTAACTTCATTATCTGCTTTTCGTATGAATGATTCACGTAATATAAATTGAACCCGCACCACATAATTGTAATATATATATATAGCGAAGGGAAATAGATATTCGTACATGATGAAATTTTTTCATTAACATAGTTATGACTTATGAAAAAAACTTAAAATCCATACAATATTTCTAGACCATTGCATAATGCAGCAATATGCAAAAAACAATTAGAAAAATTTGTTATAAATGAAATTATGTTATTTATTAAATTTCAAGGTGCAAAAAAGTATTCGTACAAAATGTCTTTAATATCAAAAGGCTAAAATTAATTTTATTTACATAATTCTTTGTAAGATTTTGCTAGATTCTTCCAATTATCTTATTACTGGAACAATCTAGAACATTCCGCAATTCGTTTCTTATATAAGGTTATCTTTGCACACAAATCAGACACAGTAATTATCATCATGGGGAAACGCAAAAAGAATTGATTACCAAACATTGGAAAGAAGGTAAAAGCTGTAGGAAAGCAGCAGATATCCTGAATATACCATTTACTATTATTAGTTCCGTTACTGCTAAGTATAAAAAGGTGAAAACGGTTGAGAACAAATCAAGATCTGGTGCACCACACAAGATTTCTTCCAGATCGATGAGAAGAATTCAGCACAAAATTCAAGAAAATCCAATGACTACTCGGAGAGAAATACAGGAAGAATTAAAAGCATCAGGTATTATTGTTATGAAGCAAACAATAAGCAATGAACTTCAGAGAAGTCAACTAAGATCGTGTTCTCCAAGAAAAACTCCACTACTATTTCAGAAACATAGGAATGCCCGGTTAAAATGTTTTTGTGTGCATAAGAATAAACCTGAATCGTTTTGGGGAAAGTGTTTTATGGGCAGATGAAACAAAAATTGAATTATTTTGGCATAATTCACAGACTCACATTTAGAGAAAAGACGGCACAGCTTTTGCACCAAAGCACACAATCCCAACAGTGAAATTTGGTGGTGGCAATATCATGGTTTGGGGATGGTTTTCTGCTAATGGTCCGGGTAATTTAGTGACAATAGATGGTAGAATGAATTCAAGAATATACCAAGATGTTTTGAACTGTAATTTGTTTGAGTCAGTAGAAAAGTTTGCACTCCCAAATGAATGGGTTTTGCAACAAGATAATGACCCTAAACATATGGCTAAATCTACAAAAAATGTCTTATTGAAAACAATGCCAATACACTTGAATGGCCATCACAGTCTCCAGACTTAAATCCAATAGAAAATTTGTGGCGTTTATTAAAAATTAAAGTTAATAAAAGATCTCTGAAAAACAACCTGGATCTAAAGAGAATATGTAAAGAAGAATGGAGTAAAATACCAACGGAAACTTGCAAATCATTGATTAAAAGCTACAGAAAGAGACTGATTGGTGTTGAATTGAGTAAGGGATATGCTACAAAGTATTAAATAGGTATTATAATGTACAAAAATACTTTTTCACTTACAATTTTTATAATTTCATTAATATAATAAATTTTTCTGAATTTTCTTTTTGGCATATTACAGCATTATGCCATTGTATACAAATATTGTATGGATTATACAATTCTTTTATAAAATCTGGCTAAGTTAAATAAAAAAATGCATGGTGTTCAAATATTTCTTTCTCCTCATTATATATATATATATATATATATATATATATATATATATATATATATATATATATGGGAGAGGTTATAGTTGTTTCAACGAGAGAAAAGTATATATTTTAAAGAGAAGAGAGTCTCTCAATCAACCATAAGGAATGCATGAAATGCCTCTTTCGGTTACATAGGCTCGGCTGGTAGAATTTGATATACACAGCCTTGAGGACTCTGAGATGGTAAGCCGAGTAGGCACTATGTAGAATGAAAAAGAATGTGTCTTCATACTTGGCGGCACAATCAGGATTATCCAGCAATGGCTGCCTGATCAATGAGTCGTGAATTACTTGAGTGGTTTTTAATATACGTCTTTGACTTCAGGAACAGAAATATGCAGGTCCAGGTTGCATAAACTGCGTCTCTGAACTCTGATTGGTTCATCCTATATACACAATGTTTCACACTGGCATTTGAATTTGTAAAGAACTGAACTTTTCTGAAAATAGGACAGATAATCTAAAGGAAGTGGATGTGGATTTGGTTAAAAGCAGGCTGGACCTGATGATAATCTCTCCTTCAAACCCCATTATTAGATCTGACGTATTAATCCTGCCAGAATGTTTAAAAAATAAATGGAGCACCCACTCAATTATGGGTAGCCACTGAAAATAATGTTTAAAGTAATACAAATATATATGTATATAAAAAAATTAAATAATTGAAACCAGTTCAATATTTTCATAAAGTTTTCGTCTTTTAATAATATTAATCTTCATGAGCATTAAAATTAAATTATAAAAGTAAAATTTAAAATCATAGCATTAAATTTTGATATCATCATCATGAAAGCTGTTTTGACATGAACGCACACTGCATGAATTCTCATCAGTAATTTGGTAAAATATCTCTTATCAGTCATCTCCAAATCATCCTGCCTTTTGCTAACTCATGAAAGGGTTGCCGTTTTCATCAATAATGTTATTCGGTCTTTTGAACAGGAGTAGAGGTTTATCCCTTGTTTCCTGTTTTGGATTGGGTTTCCAGTTCCTTCAAGAGTTTTCTCATTCTCTTTCACTTTCAGCAGCCATCTTAGTGGCATTATCTCCTTGCTTGGTGTGTATTGATTTTGGTTTATGGCCACGTTAAAAAATACAATCACCAAAGTTAAGCAATGTTGGGTCTAGTCAGTACCTAGATGGGTGGCTGCTTAGGAATACCAGGTGCTGCAAACTTGGATGTCCATGTAATGGATAATGACTTGGAATTGTTAATTGGAGAGCAGAGTTTCAATTCCAGTTGGGTTCCTTATTTATGCACGGGTTTCCTTGGGGAAAGGTATAAATCCACCTCTTCTCCCAACTACTATGGATTAATTGATTAGACTTTTAGCATGAAACCATTATTATCTCCAAAAACTTTTGCAATCTAAAAATATTTTCTGGCTTTAAATAACCTGCAAAGGTTGACAAGCTGTAAAAAAACAAATCAATCATAAATTGATTTGCTTTGCCCCCCACCAAAAAAAAACAACTTATTTTTCCTAACTCCAATATTAATATCAAGTCCTTTTTTATTT